>CAUYPK010007286.1:0-38990 GCA_963574355.1 Loris lydekkerianus | reverse complement strand
TCTGCTGATTGTTTAAATCATGGGGCACCCACTTTTTGAGCTTTTTGACCTTTCCAATATGTTTTAAACCATCAAAAACCACATGGGAGCTGACACCCAGTTCTTCCACCATCCCACGCACTGTTTGTGATGGGTCAGTCTTCACCAGGGTCCTCAAATCCTCATCCTGGATTACTCTAGATCGACTACTTCGGGGCTCATCTTCGAGGCTAAAATTTCCGGAACGAAATTTCGCAAACCATCGTCGAACAGTGTGTTCATTAACACTATCATTGCCAAATGCCTGGTTAATTTTTCGGGCTGTTTCGGCAGCACTTTGGTTCAATTTTGAATTCGTAGAGAAAAATTGGCTGAAAATCGCTTAATGACATCATATAGTAATAGGCTGAAAAGAATAAAAAAAATTGAAAGTAGAAAAAAAGAACAAAATCAATGTATAGAGTACAAAATTCTCTATCAATCAGTATATACCACGACACAGTAGAATAAATATTGATTGAGATATGGAGCTACAAAAACACATGACATTAAAACGGACAAAACTTTTGAAACAACCTAAATATGTAGGCAGAGAGAAAACTCTCAAGCTCATTCCATAAGAAAATTACAGGCCATTCTCTCTGATAAACATAGATGTAAAAATCCTCAAAAAAATACTAGCAAACCGAATTCAACAACACATTAAAAAGATTATTCATTATAATCAAGTGAGATTTATCCTAGGGATGCAAGGATGTTCCAACTTATGTAAATTAATATGATACATCATATTTCAAAGATGAAAGGCAAAAACTATATTGTCATTTCAATTGATGCTAGAAAAGTTCTTAGTAAAATTCAACATTCCTTCATGATAAAAATTCTTTAAAAATTGGTGTAGAAGAAATTTACCTCAATGTGATAAAAGCAATATATGACTGATGCAAAGCTAATAAAATATTGAGTGGGGAAAATAATAGCCTTTTCTAATATAAGGATGTCCACTTTCACCACTTCTATTCAACATTATACTGCAAGTTCTAGCTAGAGGAATCAGACAAGGGGAAGAAATAAAGGGCACCCAAATAAGAAAGAAAGAATTCAAGTTATTCCAGATTTTATAAACTTATATCAGTAGAAACCCAAATAATCCACCAAAAACTGTCAAAACTGATAAACAAATTTTGTAAAGTTGCAGGAGATAAAGTCAACATACCAATATCACTAGCATTTCTATATGCTGACAGGAAACAAACTGAAAAACGAATTGGGAAAATAATCCTATTTACAATAGCTATATATAATGTAAAATACTTAGGAATAGACTTAACCCAAAATGTGAAAGATCTCTATAATGAACTATGAAACATTGAGGCCGGGTGCGGTGGCTCACACCTGTAATGCTAGCACTTACCAGAGTGATAGAGAAAGACAGACACTGAGACTGAGGCGCGTGGATCGCCTGAGCTCATGGTTTGAGAACAGCCTGCACCAGAGCAAGACCTTGTCTCAAAAAATAGCCAGGCATTGTGGTGGGTGCCTATAGTCCCAGCTACTTGGGATGCTGAGGCAAGAGAATTGCTTGAGCCCAAGAGGTGAGGTATGCTATGATACCACAGCATTCTACCAAAGGTGATCAGGTGAGACTCTGTTGCAAAAAAAAATATTTTGATGCAAGAAATTGAAGAGGGCACACAAAAATGGAAAGTTATTCTATTCTCATGGATTGAAAGAATCAATGTTGTAGATACCAAAATATTCATGCTACCCAAAGCAATCTACAGATTTAATGCAATGCCAATCAAAATACTAATGATATTCTTCACAGAAATAGAAAAATAATTCTAAAATTGATATGAATGCACAAAGGACCCAAAATAGCCCATACTTTCCTGAGCAAAAAGAACAAAACCTGGAAAAATCATATATCATGATTTCAAATTATACTACAGAGCTATAGTAACCCAGTATTAGTACTGGAATAAAACAGACACATAGACCAATGGAAGAGAATAGAGACCCAGAAATAAATTCACATATCTAGAGTGAATTTATCTTTGACAAAAATGTCAAGAAAATACAGTGGAGAAAGGACAATTTCTTTAGTAAATGGTGCTAAGAAAATTGAACATGCATATGCAGAAGAATGAAACTAGACTGTTATCTTTCACCTATAAAAAACAGATCAAATGGTTTAAAGACTAAAATCTAAGATCTGAAATTAAGAAACATCTAAAAAGAAATATTGGGTAAATGCTTCTGGACATTGGTCTGGGGAGGGCCTTCTTGAGTTATACCCTCATATCACAACCCGCATATTGCAACCAGAGCAAAATTGAACAAATGGGGCTACATAAAGCTAAAACGCTTCTGCATGGGGGTGGCGCCTGTGGTTCAAGGAGTAGGGTGCCAGCCCCATATACTGGGGGTGGCAGGTTCAAGCCCAGCCCCAGCCAAAACTGCCAAAAAAAGGTAAAAAAATTTTAAAAAAGTAAAGCTTCTGCATGGAAAAAGAAACAGTCAACAAAATAAAGAGAAAACCTACAAATAGGAGAAAGTATTTTCAAACTACTCATCTTTGACAAGGGATTAATAGCTAGAATACATAAGGAGCACATGCATATTAACAGGAAAAAAATAAAACAATCTGATTAAAAAATGGCAAAGGATCTGAATATACATTTCACAAAAGAAAACAGATAAATGACCAAAAGATACATGAAAACATGCCAAACATCATTAGCCATCAGAGAAATGCAAATCAAAATTACAAGGAGGTACCATCTCGTCCCAGTTAAAATGTCTTTTACCAAAAGGACATGTAACAAAGACTGCTGGTGAAGCTGTGGAGAAAGGTGAACACTTGCACACTGTTGGTAGAAATTTAAATTTGTGCAGCCATTATGTAGAATAGTATGGAGATGCCTTAAAAAACTAAAAGTAGAACCATCATATGGTCCAGCAATCCCACTGCTGGATATACATCTAAAGAAGGGGAATTCAATGTATCAAAAAGTTTTCTGCACTCCCATGCTTATTGTAGCACTGCTCACAATAACCAAGGTTTGGAATCAAGCTAAGGGTCCATCAGTGGTTGAATGGATGAAGAATTTGTGGTACATATACACAATAGAATATTATATAGCCACAAAAATGAATGATATTGACAACACAGATAGGAATGGAGAACATTATGTTAAGTGAAATAAACCAAGCACAGAAAGACAAATCTCTCATGTTCTCCCTTACACTATATGTGGATAACTAAATATTAAAAAGTAAATTTTCTCTTGGAGACAGAGAGTGGAATGATAAAGAGGTCAGATAAGGAAGTGTAGCAGAAAGTGGGGAATAAAGTAGGGCTGGTTAATGGGTGCAAAAATATAGTTAGATAAAATGAACAATTTTGATAGCACACAAAGTGACTGTATGAATCAACAATAAGTCAGGGTGTACTTAAAAATATCTGAAAGAGTAGAATTGGAGTGTTCCTAAGACAAAGAAATAATAAATGCCTGAGTGGATGTGTAACCAAGTTACCTTAATAGAATTAATTCATATTGCATGCCTGTATCGTAATGTCATATATACCCTATACATATATACAACTACTATGTACACATAGTAATTTAAAAGAAAAAAGAAAAGGCAATTTTATATATAGAAAATCTTATGATATCCATGCCAAATATGTTATGACTATAAAACAAATTCAGCAAATTTCAGCATTAAAATTAATACAAAAATTCAAATTCAATTATATTCCATACATTAACACTCCACACATCAAATTATGCATAGTAAAATTTCATTTATAATGGCATCAAAATGAACAAAACACTTGGAGATAAACTTATTCAAAAAGGGATAACATCTGTACATGAAAACCTCAAAACATTGGTGAAGAAATTAATGACATAATAAATGGGAAGACTCCAGTGTTTATGAATAAGAACACTTAGTATTATATAAACGCCATTATAAGTCTAAGCAATCCACAGATTAAATACAATGCCTATAGGTATTATAATGGCCACTTTTTCAGATAAGGAAAAGCTGATTGTAAAATTTATTTGGAATTTCAAGGAATGCTAAATAAACAAAATCATTTGGAAAAAGAAGAACAAAGTTGGAGGACCTCAACTTTTCAGTTTTGAAATTTACTTTGAACAAACAGTAAGTAAAATTTTTATACTTGCATAATAGTAGACATATAGACCAATGGAACAAAGTTGATTTTCAGCAAGAGTGCCAAGACCATTCAGTGGGAAAAGAATAGTCTTTTTAAACAAATGATACTGGGACATCTGGGCTATCCACACATAAAAAGAATAACTTTAGAATCCTATATTGCACCACATGTACAAATTAGTCAAAATGGATAAAATCCTAAATGGAGCAGCAAAACTTTTAGAAGAAAATATAAGGATAAGTCTTCATGGCTGTGGATTTGGCAAAAGATTTCTCTAAGTGACACAGAAAGTATAAGCAACAAAAGGAAAAAAAGACACATTGGACTTTATAAAAATTAAACTTTTGTATATAGGTAACTTTATAAAGAAAATGAAATATAATCCAAAGACAATATTTTTCAAGTCATATATCTGATATGAAATTTGTATATAGAAAATGGATAGAACTTTTAAAACTTAAGAGGCAAATAACCAATTTTAAAAATGGGCAAAATATATGAACGAATTTTTTTCCAAAGGGATATATAAATGGCCATGGAAACATAAAAATAATCTCAGAATAACTACTAGTGTACATCAAATAGGATGGCTATAATTGAAACAAAAGACTAATTAAAAGCAGAGAAAAATGTTAAAGGACATTTGAAATTGAGCTTTTGAACATGGAAGTGGACATGTAAAATGGTATAGCTTATGTGGAAAACAATTTAGCAGTCCCTCAAAAAGTTAAACATAGAATTATCATATGCCACAGCAATTCCAGGCATGGTATATATCCAAAGGAGATATAATAAGCATCAAATTAAATGTTTGTACATAAATGTTCATGAAAGCATTATTTATGACAGTCAAAATTTGGAAACAACTTAAATGTCTGTTAAATAGTGAATGGATAAGTAAAATGTGGCATATCTATACGATGAAATATTATTTGGTCATTAAAGGAGAATAATACTGATATATACTAAAACATGGATAAATCTGAAAAACTTAGTGTGAAGTAAAAGAAACAAGACACAATAAGTCATATACTATTTAATACCATTTATATGAAATATCTATAATAGTCAAATCGATCAAGACAAAGAGCAGATCATAGCACTTTCCAGGGGCTCATAGTGGGGGAGTAAAAAGGAGAATGGGGAATAACTACTTAATGAAAATTAGTTTTTCTTAGGATAATGAAAATATTTTGGAACTGAATAAAAATTATGGTTGCAGAGTGATGGAACATGGTAAATGCCACTGAATCGTACTCTTTAAAATGGTTGTGTATTCTATAAATTTTACCTCAATTAACAAAATCTTTAGCTAACATTATACTTAAAAATAAGACTTCCCTTGTAAAATTGGGAAGAAGACATGAATGTCCACTCATACTACTGTTATTCACAATAATGGTGGAAGTTTTAGCCAGTGCAATAAAGCAAGAAAAAATAATAGTCATAAATAACAGAAGTGAAGAAATAAAACTGCCCCTATTTTTAGAACTTGTGATTGTTTACATAGAAAATTTCAAAGAATCTATTAATAAAAAACAACTCATAGAACTAATAAGTGATTTCAGCAAGGGCATAAGATAACAGATTGTTAATATATAAAAAATTCATATCTGTATGCTAACATAAATAAGATCATGCCACTCTCCCGATTTTTAAAAAAAAAATTCTCTTTTACATCACTGAATATATTATACTATTTTTCAACATTCTTCTTTAACCAACCCTTCTCTGGCCAGTCTTGGTGATCTTTCCCTTCCTTGAAATTAAAGCCTGTGCACTGGCTCCTTTCTGCTCTTGGAGCTCTAAATGCCAGCCTTATCTGCATGGTTACAGACTCCATTTTCAATTCAAGTGCTATTTCCTCTGAAAGGATTCTTTAATTATCCTGGCTTGTGGATAGTTGTTTTCTCCCTGTGTCTTTAGGTTTTCCTTCCTCTTGTGCATCTGTGTCCTAATCTCCTCTTCTCATAATGACAATAATCATATTTTGTTGAGGCACATTTTAGTTGAATTACCTCCTTAACAACATATTTCTAAAAGCACTCACTTTCTGGGATATTGGGGATTAGAATTTCAAGATATGAAATTCTGGGAGGACATACTTCATGATTCTGCTAAGCAGAGTAGAAATAGCAATGGGAACAGAAGAGAAAATCGAAATAAACTACAGCAGAGAAGTGACAAATGACCATTTCTAGGTCATCCAATTCAAAGTTTAAACTGTGTCAAAATTTCCAGTCTCACCTTATCAGTACTATTTTAAAATGGTAACCAGAAAATATATTCTGGACTAAATGTAAAAGTAACATTGTCAGATGACATCTAGTCATCTGATAGATAGATTCCAATAGCTTAATGAATTAATTTGTTTAGTTGGCATAAGTCGAGTCACATGTAATTGTAATTATTCATTCATTAAACTAAGAGGAAGCCGCAAACCTAACTAGATTAAATCCAAGCATATTTCTCTGGGATTTGTGGAAGACATTTGAGCAAAGAGATATGAGACATGTACTATGCCATTTTCATAGTACAATTTACTTGTACCTGTCTACTTAGATTTATTATGATTTATACTCATTTTGTGTTTGATAATTTGCAGATAACAATCGGACAGCATTGTAACTTTGCAATATTTTTGTTAATTAAATTGTATTCAAATTCTAATAACATGCCTAATTTATTTCTAGTCTATTAATGGAGTGTGGAAAATAAATGCTGTTCCTGTTATTTGGTTTGTTTTCCTGCTATTTTACGTCATATAAAGTGTCTCCTGGACTGCTGAAAGCAAAACAAATATGGGCAATGCTGATGTCTTATGTGTGTCACAAAGAAAAGTAGAAAAAGGAAATAATCCAAACAAATATGAATTGGTGTTGATTTTAGTTAATTAGTGATTATTTGAGAATTAATCTATGTCAAAAAGTCTCATCAATTAGATGATTATAGTAATTATAGGTTGTAAAGCAGAGATCTTAGGAGGAAGGAACTGATAAAGTTGGGATGACATACTTCATGACTCTGCTGTGCAGAGCTTGAGCTGGAGGTCTGAAGAATTTGCTACATATTATAGAGCTGAACTATCTAGGGAGGATGTTTGAAAGAGACCTGTTCACTACAAAGGAGATACCACTGTATGCGATGATCCTGATTAATCTTGATGTTGTGCTTAGTATCTGTTTCTGCTTCTACTTCTACAGAGTTCTTCTTGACAAGTGTCAATATTGTAAACACCAAAACATCCATCCATGACTCAATGTTTGTGTAAGTACCTAAAGTACAACAATCTATCTCAAGCATTCTCTATTGTCAATTGAACTAATTAAATGAACTTAATTATATAAAATAGTGTTTTAATTAGGTGACTTTCCCGGCCTACATACCTGAGATATAATGATAGCAATTGTGTATTAGATTAGAAAATCTTAAATACTAAGAAAAAAAGAAATGTGTCTGTGAATTAGTGATTTAGTCTGGTGTGTCTGCCTTTCTATTAAACAAAGCAAGCCACAAATCTAATCCACAGTATCAAAGTGCAGGAAAATCATCTCTACAACTTTAGTTAGAGGAACTACAAAATTACTTGATTAAGGGTTGCATTATAGGGCTGGGAAAAGAGATGGAATTATTAATAAAATCAATCTATCATTGTCTGCCCTTATGGAAAATATTATTATTCATATCCTTTTCATGTAAAAAAATATAGTCTTCTCATCCTCTGGTGATCTGGTCCTAATGTTTGTGTTCCCACCAAAATCTATATGTTGAAATCCTTACCTCCAAAGTGATGGTATTACCAGGAGTTGAAAACTTTGAGGCAGTAATTAGATCTTGAAGGCAGAGCCCATCAGAATGGCATTAGCGTCCACAAAAAGTAGGCCTGAAGGAGCTCTTTCACCCTTTCCACCATGTAGAGTCACAAATAGTGGTCAGCAATGGAGGTGATGGAAGCTGTCAGAGAAACATATTTGAAGAAAAACCTGGGAATTTAGTTCTGGATATGTTGAATTTGAGGTGTTTATTAAATACCTACAAGGAGATGTTGAGTAGACAGTTTTGGAGAGAGGTCTAGACTGAAAATATTAATGTGGGAGCCATGGATGGGTATATAGATTGCATTTATAGACATGGACTGAACGAGACCATCAGGAAGGACTGAAGACACAGAAGAGGGGAGCAACCAAGAGCTGAGGCTCTGGGTACAGACACCAAAAACAAAACAACACAAACAGACACATCGAAAACATTCAATGTTATGGGTGACGATAAAAGCAAAATTAGAATAAGCATAAAATGCAAGTTGGTTTTTGCCTATGCTCATCATCTTTAATCATCAGAGAAAAGCATGAACTTTTGGAAGTAAGATACGCCTAGGTTCAAATCCTGTTTGTACAACTCATCAGTATCTACCACTGAGCTAATTATTTAACACAGCTAGGCCTCTGATCGTCTGGTTATACCCTGGACATAATAGTATCTCAAAGAATTGTGATGAGGATTGAATAATATAATGTACACAAAGTAGTATGTCTGAGACACAGTTGGTCCTAAATAAACGTTAATTTTCTTTGTCCTTTATCTAAATCTGCAGTTATCTTGACATACACATATCTAAGATAAAAATCTTCCAATAAGGAGATAATATTTAAATTTATTAGAATAGGCAAGGAATTTATAAGGGGTGGTAGGTAAAGAGAAGGAAGACGTGATAAAACCTGGTTATGAGACTGTAGTTTTATATGGCTGGAGAATAGGCTCTGGGCAGGGACGGAAAAGAAGAGGGAGATGAGAAATAGCCATGGGTAGGATTTAATTAAGATTTCCATTTTCCTTTTAATTTTCACTTTTCCTATCTTTATCCTAATAGACAATGATTTCGATTCTGTATAATGGTTATCCTCTAGTCCTTTCTGGAGTAACATGGCAGGGGATCCTCAGGGGGCCATGTTGCTGAACAGTTGTGTTTTCTCTTTGTTCCTCTGTTAGATCCTTCACCTCACAGCTCAGTGGGAAGAGCAACTGCAGGGTGCTCTGAATATTAATCTCAGATCAGCATGCTGATCCAGGAAGGAAGGCACTATGGAGAGGCACCCAGGAGGAAAATGACTCCAATTAATGTGACAGCTTATGATTATTTATGTTATCATTTTTGTTATTTATTTCTTTTAAAGGAATTGATAACTTCATTTGAAATTAGAAGCAAGTACATTTAATCAGTAAGGAAAGAATTGATAATAGTTTTGGAAGATATATTTCAAGTGGTGCTAAGAAGGTTTTTAATTATTCAAGGTTGGATCTATCATAGGGCACCCAGAGAAATCCTGTTTAACTCCCCACAAAAGGGAGATTGCCTTTTAATGGGATTAGTCAGCATCATGACCAAAGTCACATTGCCTGCTCATTAGGCTACACACATATAATCCTCACGCTCTACCTGTATAGTATTCAGAAACATGTTTTGATAAATTCTAATGTGTGTGTATTAGGGATATGTATGTGATATAAGTTGACAGAGCATGTGCTGAAGTAATACAAATGCTAATTTAGTGCTTGCTTTGTGCCAGATTTTATATTCATTCTATTTTAATCCTCAGAATAACCCTAAGAGGTATGTACTATTGTCATTCCTATTTTACAAATGAGGAACAGAGAGAATAAGCAATTTGCTCATAGTCACACATTCATTTGGCAGATTTGGGATTCAAACACAAGCAGTCTGGTTCCAAAATATGTGGGTCTCTGTATAATTATATGTATCTATATGTACAAGTAAACATACACATGTGTGCAGTTTGGTGGTTGTATGAATGATAAATATGTCACAAAGTAGTTAGGAGAGACACACATAAAGGAAAATGTACAAATACAGGTGTGGCTTTAGGCTTGATACATCCCTTTTGTTGTATGACCTTAGTGTTCTGTAGTAACTTAAAAATAGACATTCGAAATAGTAGATCACTAGACTAGAAGATTTTAAATGATGTTTTACTGGTTGTAAGACACTTAATATATCCCATGAGTCAAGCAATGAACTAGTTCACGCTTAAAGCAAAAGCAAAATAAACAAAATAAAGATTTTATAGTCTCTGGAATTGAAATAAACTTTCATTTTTTTTCTTCTAGTTCCCCTCCTTTTATCCAATCATCCATTTAAAAACACATAGGGGAAGATCCCGAGGCAATTTTTTTTTTTTTTTCACTTTTCAAAATTGATACCACTACCATTGAGTTCAACATTATGACTTACAGAAAAAAAAAAAAATCTGATATGTATATATCCTTGGCATTAAGTCCTCCCATTGGGTCATAAAATGTTACAGTTAGTTATCTAGCATGTCCACATAGTCTGCATGGAGGCAGTGATGCCAGACAGTCACCTAGGGAGGGCATGGATGAGAGAGTAAGCATGAAAATATTCTATTTGATTTATTCGGCTGCTTTAGAACTTGTTTCTTTAAAATTACTAACATTGTAGTATAGCAAATAATAAAAAAAGGAATTCCTTAGAATTGTTCCATCTGGAGGGAGAAGGTGGGTATTTTTTGTCCTTCAACTCTTACCTATTATTGGCTGAGAGTTATTTTCTGGGAATATCAAATCCTGCAATCCTGGTGTTGCTATCACCAGGCAAGCATGCCAGAGAAAGCCCTCAAGTGCTTGCTTCTGGAAGCTACTGTGTGGGTAAGATTGGTCAGTCCTGAGGAGACAATGGTCAGGTACTAACACCATCTGCTACAGATGTTCTGCAGCATTCCCTTCCCATTCCTGCATAATTCTGTCATCACAAAGATCATCTGTGGTATGCACTGGCCCTCCATTTGAAAAATGTCATCTTGGCTGGGTGCCTGTAGCTCAAGGGGCTAAAGCGCCAGCCACATACACCGGAGCTGGCGGGTTCGAATCCAACCCAGGCCTGCCAAACAACAATGTCAACTACAACCCCAAAATAGCCAGGCATTGTGGCAGGCCCCTGTAATCCCAGCTACTTGGGAGGCTGAGGCAAGAGAATTGCTTAAACCCAAGAGTTGGAGGTTGCTGTGAGCTGGGATGCCACAGCACTCTACCTAGGGCAATAGCTTAAGACTGTGTCTCAAAAAAAAAAAAACAAAAAAGTCATGTCATTAAAATTAATATTTTACTGTGCAATATGCTTTTTCATGCTTTAGCTTATTTAATTCTTAAAGAAATGCTTTTTTCACATGCAATAACTAAGAAAATGCCATGAAGGCTACGTTGAACAGTTTGATGAGATTATTTCAGATTTTATATGAAACCAGCACATTGTACCCCTTGATTGCACTAATGTACACAGTTATGCTTTAACAATTAAAAAATATATATATATAAAGAAATGCTTTTCTCATTCCTATTTTAGAGTTGATGACATGAAGCCTAAAAAGTTTAAGTGTTGCCCAGCAAATGAGATATCAGAAGTCAGATTACTCAGACTGATGGGGCCCATACAACACTTTTACCAAGGAATTTTTTCACATCAGATTATCTTAAGGCTTTATACTCTCCATCAGCATGGTATAGTGTGGCAGTTTAGTCTCCTTGTGTAGATCAAAAATGTCAGTGTCTCAATATCCAAATCTGTCTCCTTAAATGACTTATCTAGACTTGTGGGGCATCCACAGCTGACCACAGATGTGTGAGTGAACCTATCAGCAGAAATAAATGATTCTTATTTTCAGAAAAAAAAAAAAATATATAGTGCTGCTTTGTGGAGAACATTTTCAAACAGAACCTTTTCAGGGAAGTTCAATGGAAAGAATATAATTAACATCTGGTGGAAGTTAACAAACATCTCTGGTATAAAAGCAGTGAGATGAAATGAAAGTTACAGTGAGGCAAAGAGATGGAGACGGAGTTCTAAGGTAGTGTCTGCCATCAACCAGCTGTATGACATGGATTAAGTCACTTATCCTCATGAAGCCTCAGGTTCCTCATTTGTAAATGGAGATCTTTGTGCTTAAAGAGTTTTTTGAGGCTCTGAAAAGGGAAGACATATTAAAGTAGTGAATTGTTTTACAAATGTGGATGATTATATGTATTTTGAGTGAACTGAGAACCTTGAAGTATTAGTATTGAAGGCCTTAGGTAGGTATATTTTCCTGATCTGGACAGAGCTTCATTAAACGCCACATTTTTAATACATATCTCTCTCTCTCTCTCTCATATGTGTGTGTGTGTGTGTGTGTGTCTGTGCGCACGAGCCTTCTTTCCCTCTCTCCCTAGCTTAATTTTCCTGGTTCTACACTAGTAATAGGAAACCACAATATCACTTTCTCAACCACCTTTGATAATCATAATGGTTATTCTTCAAGTAAAATGGTTACTCATCCAATTAAAGTGTACAGTTGGAGGAAATAATAGCTGAAGTGCTTTGAACTTTTAGGTTATGTTGAAAATAGAATTATTTGAGTCTTTGCTTGAAAAGGAATAATGATTAACAGATTTAGTCCAAGTCAGCCTGGCACTTTGCCTGCAATCTATTGTCAGACAGTAAATTACAGAAGTAGTTGATCATCACACATGGTCGTCAGCACACTAATACAGAGAAGCCAATGACAATTTAGGGGGAAAGGAACCAAAATATATATCACATTCATTGCATTCAGAACCAAATTGTTTTTTAACACTTTTCCCCTAGTTAAGTTTCAATTTATCTGGGAGTATGTCAGGATGACAGAAACTCATTTAGAATCCATGAAGACAGCTGACAGAAAGTGCATTAAAAATTGGATTTTGAATTCAAAGAACGAAAGCTTTAAATCACTAAAGCCAAGTCCATGGGAAAAGATTGATACCAGATGCTATTTTGTTCATGTTATTAAGGAAGTATTCCAGCCTTGAAGAGACCTTGTCACTACGTAGCTTCTGTCTATGTAAATAAGAAAGAAATGAATATATCTGTTGTCAATGATAAAAACCATCCATTGCCTCAGAGCAACAGGCTGGTTCACACCAGGGGAATGCTAAAAGTTGGAAGAACCCTTAGCAGTTATTGTATCCTCAATTCTCTCACTGCGTCTATGGGAGAACTGAAACTCTGCGGGCAAAGGTTAGCGGGTATATTGCACCTGCATGGCTCTTTAATTTACATGAAGTAGTTTGAGAAAGAGCTTAGCCCGATATTGATAGGTGGCTTGGACAAGTCACTGGGCAACCCCAGGCACCAGTGCAGGGAACAGTCACTTCCTGCATATGCTTATTAAGTCTGCACAACATTCATTCCACCTTTCTTCTGCACCTCATGTTGTTCTTTGGAAACTAGTCTTTCATATTGCATGTGCTCTTGACTTTCAATTAGGTATTCTGCCCTCCCCAGGCAAGTTAACTTCTTAACTTCTTGAGACAAGTTAACTCAACCAACCTCTCCCTACAGGGAAATGAACTCCTGAGCAAGAAAAATAATGCAGATATATAACAGGTTTAGAGCTGAGATATTCTGGTAGAGTTAACATGTAACATACCATCCATTTGTTCTGGTTGCCCAAACTTTCAAAATTCCCTCAGGTTTTCTTCTTACAATATATTATCTTCTATGTTCTCTTTCGGTTTTATGAGTCACCTAATAACCTCCCACACCTTGATTATCCAAAATAATCTCCCCATTTTAAGATCCTTAATTTAATCAAATCTGCAAAGACTTTTTTTCACCTTGTAAAGTAACATTTAGAGGTTCTAAGCTTTAGATTGTGGGTGTGTTTTTAAGGGTCAAATGGTTCAGCTTACCACATCCATTCCTGGTTTGCCTACACCAATTCCATACAAAGTAATCTCTTGGAACCTTTGAAATTTAGCTGACTGGATGAATTTCATGTAGGAGAATACATGGCAGTTAAATTTTAAATTTTGTTCAAGAGCTTTATATACTCTTGTTAATAGTAACTCTTTTGATATAGAACCAGATGGTGACTCAACACTCACACACATATTTATGGCTGACACCTAAATTACCATAATGTAAAATTTCCTCTTAGAATTTTAAATTTTATAAAATCAGTTAGGACATGCCTTAACACTACAAGAGTTCTTCAATGCCAGGTTTTCTATGACAATATATTTTTTAATTTGAGATTTAACAAGGTAATCTTTACCATGGAAACTACACAGAATTTTGTCATCCCGTACAATTAAACATTATTGTAGTAAAATACTATAATGGAATGAATTCCAGTATTTTCTCCATTTTTTGTAGATGATGCAAATCTTGAAACTCTTCTAACTCTTGATTTTTTTTTTTTTTTTTTTTTTTTTTTTACTTTATATGGGTTGTCTTTGTCTCTTTGGTCCATAATCTGTATATCTTCTGAGTCTCTTTTTCAACATGAGGTCTATATAATACTTTCCTATTATTGCTATAAAACAAATGAACAAACTGAAAAAAAAAAAAAAGAAAGAAAGAAAAAAGAAAACACCAAAGTTACAGTAGTGGCTTTAAACAACACAAGTTTGTTCTCTTTCATTTGTGGAGGCCAGAAATCTACACTGGGTGAACAAGGCTGTACTCTTTATGTAGTCTCACGTCTGTGCCCTCTGCCTTCCGGAGGCTACCTGTGTTCATGATTTATGGTTGCCTCCCCCTTCCAGCAGCATCTTCCAACTTTGTCTCTCTCTGTTTCTGCCACCACATCATTTTTTCTGACTCTGATTCTCCGGTCTTCCTCAGTGATTGTACTAGGTCCATGTGGATAAGCCATGATAATCTCCCCTTCTCAAGATCCTTGATTTAGTCACATCTGCCAGTTTTACCTTATAACATTTTCACTAGTTCTGGGGACAAGAATGGAGACATTTTTTGCAGCAAGCCACCATTCAGGCTATCACATGGAGCTCAGCAAGAATTTCAATCCCTGTCTTTGCTGCTATTTGTAGAACTTCTCCATGCCTGCTATCACAAGTCATCAAAACTGCATTTAAATACATATGGGCTGGTGGTTGGGAAGAATCAAAATTGTTAAAATTTCCATACTATCCAAAGCAATCTATGGATTTAATCCAATCCCCATCAAAGCACCACTGTCATACTTTGAAGAACTTGAAACAACAGTACTTTATTTAATGCGGAACCAGAAAAAAAAAAAAATACAATTTTAAGAAATAAAAACAAATCTGGAGGCATCGTATTACCAGACTTCAGGTTATACAATAAGTCCAAGTCTATATACCAACAAGTGTATAGGTGCTCTTACAAAAACAGAGGTGTAGAGCTATGGAATAGAATAGAGAACCTAGAAATAAAACTAGCCACATTTTTGCCATGTATTGCCATCTGATTTTTTTTTTTTTTTTTTTTTTTTTTTTCAGTTTTTGGCTGGGGCCGGGTTTCAACCTGTCACCTCTAGTATATGGGGGTGGCCACTCTACTCCTTTGAGCCACAGGCAGCACCCACCATCTGATGTTTGATAAATCAAACAAGCATGCTCTGGGGAAAATAATCTCTATTTACTAAATGGTACGGGGAGAACTGGTTAGCCAAATGTAGAGGACAGAATTGGACTTGCACCTCTCACCATTAACAAAATTTGACTCTCAATAGATAAAAGACTTAATAAGACACCAAACAATGAACATGTAGGGGAAACTTGCTTGACAAAATTGGCTTGAGAAAGATTTTATGAAGAAGACCCCCCTTGGCAATTGCAGCAACACCAAAAATAAATAAATGGGACATGATCAAGCTAAAAAGCTTCTGCACAGCTAAAAGCACCCCCAATTAAAGCAAGCAGACAGCCTTTGGAATGGGAGGAGATATTTGCAAGATGGGACTGAAAACTAGAATCTAAGGAGAACTCAAACTAATCAATAAGAAAGGAGCAAACAACCCCATGTATAAGTGGACAAGAGACTTGAACAGAAACTTCTGTGAAGAAGACAGACAAATGGGCAACAAACACATGAAAAAAGCTCATTGTTGGAGGTGCCTGTGGCAAAGTGGATAGAGCTCCATATGCCGAGGGTGGTGGGTTTGAACCGAGCCCCGCCAAACTGCAACAAAAAATAGCCAGGTGTTGTGGTGGGTGCCTATAGTCCCAGCAATTTGGGAGGCTGAAGCAAAAGAATTGCTTAAGCCCAGGAGTTGGAGGTTGCTGTGAGCTGTGACTTCACAGCACTCTACCAAGGGGAATGAAGTGAGACTCTGTCTCAAATAAAAAGAAAAAGAAAATTAAAAAGAAAAATGCTCATTGTCCCTAATCATCAGAGAAATACAAATCAAAACCACCCTGAGATATCACCTAACCCCAGTGAGACTAGTCCACATCTCAAAGTCTCAAAGCTGCATATGCAGGCCTGGGTATGGAGAGAAGGAAACACCTTTGCATTGCTGGTGGGACTGCAAACTAATACAATCTCTATGGAAAGAAGTATGGAGAATTCTCAAAGAACTAAAAGTTGACCTCCCATTTCATCCTGAAATCCGATTGCTAGATTTTTACCCAGAAGAAAAAAAAATCATTTTACCACATGGACATTTGTACTTGAATGTTTATTGTAACTCAGTTCACAATTGCCAAGACATGGAAGCAACCCAATGCCCATCAACTTATGAAGGGATTAACAAACTGTGGCATATATATGCCATGGAGTACTCTTCAGAAAAATGGAGACTTTACATCCCTAGTGTGTACCTGGATAGAGTTGAAACACATTTGTCTTAGTCAAGTATTGTAAGATTGCAAAGAAGTATCCAATGCACTCAATACTAATATGAAACCAATATATAAATAACTACAGGCCCACATGAAATACAGTCTGGGGGGGAGGAAAAGAAGGGAGGTGGAGGGGGTAGGAGGGAGGATGATTGGTGGATTCTCACCTAATGTGTGTAATATGAGGGTCTTCAGCAAGCCCCCTGGGCAAAGGGCTCAACTACAACTTGCAGTTCACCTTAGAAATGAAAATAATGTAACCTAAATGTTTGTACTCTCATGTTAATCTGAAAAATATACATATAAATGGAAGGTATATTTTAGATTTGGCTTGTGTGCAGAATAACCTTCAAATGGAATCTCATGCAAAATGGGACTCTTCATTGGGTAGAAGGTAACATTCTGCGACTCTCCCAGGGTAACATGATTAAATATTCATCTTAACCACAATCAGTTTCTGACCTCTCTTTCAGCACCACATGTAACAGATTGTGTGGGCGACTGACGGCATTTTGGTAAGAGGCAGAACAAAGAAAGGGAGTGCAGTATCTGGAGCAGAGGGACCCTTTGCCCAGGCTAAATTAAAGAGGAATGAGCAATGTTAACTTCAAGCAGGATCAAGAGAGGTGATCCATTGACTGATCTTCAACTAGAAGGGAGAAGATATTCCATGTAATTAGCAGTGGAGTGAACATGGTTCTCAGAGTTTGGAAGGCAAGGTTTCAAGATATGGTATTTCTTTAGCAAGCTAGTGACACTGGTCAACTCACTTCACCTCTCTGGGCCATAATGAGCTCAACTTGTAACCCTCTGAAATTTTAAGGAGTACTGACTCTGAAGGATTAGTTTTGACATCTATTGATGTTACCTCTCTTGCTTAATCATTACACCAATGGAGATATTCATTGTAATACTGGGGAAGAATGTATTTTAACACCCAATGGAATTACTACTTCTGAGGAAGTGATAGAGAGGTATTTATCAAAGTCATCTTGCTTATAGCAATAAGAAATGTCAGCAGAGGAAAAGAAAAAGTGAAGAAACAATCAAGTGTCTTGTAATTTGAGTCTAAAAGATGCTGCCTGAGAGGAGACCATTCATATTAAGAGAAAATTCTACTCTTCCAGATCCCATCAGACATTACATGTTCTGCACAGATTTTACTGCTTATTTGACTATACTTAATGAAAAATACCCAATTACTGAAAAATACTGAATGATTTGGGACTCACTAAAATGTATTTTTTGATGGCCATTAAGAAATAAAAAAGCAGTGCCTTAAAATTGCCTTTAATATTGCCAAGGTTCTAGAGAGCCATCGCATAACATTTAAAACAAACCTGTATTTGTTTTATTTCATTCCTTCTTTCATTCAGACAGCAAATATTTGTTGAATAGATATGAGTTAGGCCTCACTGAATATTGAATATAATGAATTAGATATAAACCCTCTCTTTAGGAGCTTACTGCTTATCTGGGATAAATAAAGTATAGCCACACTAATGAGGAAACAAGGGATAAAATGCTCATTTGCCACGTAAACTAGATAGAAGTGTAAGGTCAGTGAATGCTCTCTGCAGCTGACTGCTACAACTTGATCCCAGGTCTACTATTCACCAGCTGTATTACCTTGAGTAAGTTATTTAGATTCTTTCTGTGCCTAGGGCTCAACGGTGTTAAATTAAGGTACTTAAAATAATACCTGCTGCAAACTAGCCTATGTTCTTAGAAATCAGAATAACAGTTACCTCTGGGGATGAGGGAAGGAAAAGTGATTTTTAAAAAGAGCTGAAAGAGGTTTCTGAGATCTTGATAATGTTTTTTGGTTGTATATGTTAATTAAAATAGTATGTTTTCTTTGAGAAAATTCAACAAGCTGTAGACTGATGACATTTTTACTTATATGTTGATTTTTTTAAATGAAAATGTTGTAAAATGCAGGGCCTCCTTCCTGTCATGTTCAAAACAAACATTAGTTGCACTCAAAACACAAATCTTAGAGGCTTAAAAGTGGCAGCCATCACTTCCAAATGGGGCAGTGGACAATGATTTCAGAAAATGAGAACAGTTGACCTAGATCCTCAAGATAGTTGGGTTATGAGCATACAAACAGATGAAGATCTTTTATTATTATCATTATTATTTTGAGACAGAGTCTCACTATGTCGCCCTTGGTGGACTGCCATGGCGTCACAGCTCACAGCAACCTCAAACTCTTGGGCTTAAGAGATTCTCTTTCCTCAGCCTCCCAAGTAGCTGGGACTACAGGTGCCTGCCATAACGCCTGGCTATTTCTTGGTTGCAGTTGGCCTGGGCTGGATTCAAACCCACCAGCTCTGGTGTATGTGGCTGGCACCCTAGCCATTGAGCTACAGGCACCAAGCCAAAGATCTTTTATTTTAAAAAATGTTTACCTTGTATTCATAAAAAGTGTAATGAATCAGGGTATGAGCTATGAAGTTAGATCTCAGTCTGAAGATCAGCCCCATGTTTTAGTATTTGTCTTGCATTGCCTAATGCAAACTAAAACCCTTTAAAGCACTTTCCTTATTTATAAAGTGGGGATAAAAGTCTCTACTTCATACATGGGTCCTTATTGAGTCTAAATGCTATAGCATATACAATGTCCTTATCAAAGATTAGACAAGCTGGTGGTGATGATGTCATACAGTGACATCTGCCTGAGCCAGTACATGCAAGATTTGTGTTGGGTAGTGCCAAACTTCCAGTTTCTCCTAAAGAGATTTAATCCATGTAGTTTACAGTTCTCATTTTCCCCCACAGACTTTAAAGATACTAGATTAGTAATTACAACCAAGATTCTTTAGATTTACTGGAATGGAAAAATAGTGTGAGATTACAGGCTCCTGTTTTTCTTTTAGTTTGTATTTTATTTACATTAATCATTAACATTAAATTTTGGGTTCCATTTTATCTTATCTGCTGTTATAGTTCTGAATTTAATTTAAATTTGATAAAGATAGTAATTACATCTGTTCTCTCCATTCCTTTGAAATTTAAAATTTTATAAAAAGGCATACACATAGCTTGGTATAAAATCTTACTGAACCTCTCAAGCTCAGAGTGAATTATTTATTATACATAGTCACAAAAAGCTAATTACAAAAACAATTGATATCCAGTGAGGTTGCCTTATCAAGATGTGTTTTGCAAGAGAGTGTCTACCAGAGTTAGATTATGACAATCAGAAATACTAGATTTGCCATTCTTGATTTGTGTAGAAATCAGCATAAGGGAAATTTCAGTTAACTCATGTGGTCATTCATTCACCCAGCACTAGTTAGTGCATATCTGCCCACATTTGTGGCTCAGGCACATTATATAGATTATAGATAATTTTTCCAGACTCCTTCAGCCAATTCCTCTTCCCGGGAGCCACATTGCCCTTCTTGTCCTTCCAAGGTCCTCTTAGCTCTTTGTGCAACGCTGTTCACACACGTGTGTGTAGCTCCTCTACGTGTCATTTCTGGAGTTAGACTTTGCTTCCTGATGAGGCCCTGGCTCGCACAGAATGTGTAGTAGGTGATTCTGCTAAAACTCTTCAGATCAAATTATAATGATCTATTTAAATAAATACATTTTTCTTTACAAGGATCTTCTGATAGTCAAGAATTTCTGCTTTCCTTTGTGCAGAATAGTGGAATTAAATAAATGTTTTCTACAATACGTAAATAAATACAATCTATATGTACATATATGGTTTCCAACTAATTTTATATAACACCTGAAGAGCTTAAAGTCTCCCAGGTGATGTATGATACTACAGGATAAACAGTAAGTGGTAAGTGCTGTGAAATTCAGTATTCAGGAGAAAGCAGAGTTATCATGAAACTTTTTATAAGTATTGGTTTTGGATCTTAAGGATTTTTTTTTTAGGTATAACTGGTGACTTTGAGAGAAGTTGAAATTTGTTGCTTGGCTTGTCTGATATTCTTCACCTTTTTTTTTTTTTTTTTATCATAACAGCACACTTGATTTGCATGTGAGCAAACACCCACCCATCTCTGGCTTCAGGAGTGGACAAGAAATCAAAGGCTGCGATCAGAACTCCATAACCTCCAGCCACAGTGACCAGCTCTGAAATTGATAGAGGACCTAAGCTGGACAGTTCAGAGCCTGGTTGGGGAGCTAGGCAGTGTGCTCCTCAGATACCCTCAAGTGCATCCTTCTCTTTTCTTTTCATTGTATATGCCAACTGTGCAGTTTGCCGCTCCAATCTGAGGTATGGGTATAGTAACATAGCATGGGGTCTGGAATCTGGCCTCCTCAGAGGAACTCCAAACAATGGAAATATGAGGGACAAGATTTCACTGCCTTTCTTCTTCTTGTTCTGGTTTATTCATATTTTCTTCATCTTTGTAGGACATCCTATGTACCTACTGTACATGCCAACTGTGAGTACTATAACCGTGTCTCTGGTTATAAGTTTGTATTGCATCCTAGCCTCACTTTTATTTTTTCTCTGCCTTCATGTACCTGATTTGAACCTCTCACAAAAAAGTGTTAGCATCTTAATCCTTCCTTTAAACTTTGCTTTCTGGGAAACTCCGTCTCAGCCCGAGCCTTATTTGGCACATGAGCTATTCAGAAAGAACTTCTGCTAGTTTGCAAAACATGTAAAACACAAAACTTAGAAAATGAGTTTGAGAATAAAGTTAGCAGAAAAACACAGAGAAAAAGGATGGGGACAGATTCCAGAGGATATGATTAAGGACCTGGATATATCTTTGATTAATGTTAGACTTTTTACTGGATTTTTTAGATATATCAAACACGTATGTCCTTTATTGAATGTTTTACATGAGCTATTTCTCTCTGTTTTGCAATTACAAAATCTTGTATAGATATTTTAATTTTAGGAGCAATGGAAAAACCTATGTAGTCCACATGACACCTTTACATTTATGGTAATTCTAATAGCCCTGAGTTTAGAACAGTGTTTTTCAATCTTTTTTATCTCATGACACAATTAAATTATGCTGATTAAAAAAAAAGAGTGAAAAAATAAATATGCTTACTGTGCTTTGAACTTATTTCAAAATAATTTAATTAATGATATTTAAATTTTTTGGCAGCACACCTAAGATCCTCTCATGGCACAGTATGCTGCCGCAAACCAGCTGATAATCACTTGTTTAGAAACATTGAGAGAGAAGATTGGAAAGGCTGGTTGAGACTAAGAGTGGAGTTATATTGAATGTCAAATTAAAAAATTGGGTTTCTTTCTTTTAGAAAGGATGCAAGGGAGCTGTTTGAATAAAAGAAGGAAAGTTTAAAAGACATGTCTTTAAGGGAAAAGATAAATAGAAATCTGTACTAGTTTTCTATTTTTAACATAACAAATGATTACAAACTTAGTGGCTTGAAACAATAGAAATTTATGTTGTGCTTGTGGAGGTCGGGGATCCAAAACCAGTTTCACTTGGCTAACGTGAAGGTGTCAGCCAAGCTGTGTCCTTCTGGAGGCTCTAGGAAAAACTCACCTCCTGTCCTGTTCCGACTTGTAGAGGCTGCCCACATTCCTCGGTCTGTGACCTCCTTTCATTGTCGAAGAAGACAGCAGTGGCCAGTTGTGTGTATTATCTCATGTTTCTCATGTGTGTTATCACTCTGACTTGAATTTCGTACCACCATTCTCCACTTTTATTTTATTTTATTTTTTTCTGTGAATTTAATTTCATTTATAAATAGGGTCTTTGCAGATGATCAAGTTAAGATGCAATGGGGTGGGTCCTAATCCATGAGGACATAGGGGCAGACACACACACAGGGATAACACCAGAGGAAGACAAAGGCAGACATCAGGATGATATATCTATAAGCAAAGGAAAGACAAAGATTACCAGCAAACTATCAGAAGTGAGGCAAGGACCATGGGACAGACTGTCCCTCACAGCCCTCAGAAGGAACCAGTCCTGCTGACCTCCACTTCTTGACTCCTGGCCTCCAGAACTGTGGACAATAAATTGCTTTTGTTTAAGCCACGCAGTGTGTGGTATTTTGTTTTGACAACACCAGCAAACTAATGTGCCTGTCACTAACATACCCTGTATAATTCTTTTTCTTGGCACAAATCACCATGATGGGAAAACTGCACATATGTACACAAAACAATGTAAATGATCAGGTCATATGTCATATTTAACAAGATTATGTCCCCAGCAGAGGTCAATTTACCATGAAATCAATTAAATTTAAGTTTTGATATTCCTCAATTATATGAACTCCTTCTAAGGCCCAGTATCTAATGTTTTATTCTTTTTTTAAATTCTTTTTTTTTTTTTTATTAAGTCAAATACAGATAGATCATGAATCCATTTATACATATGTGGGGTACAATGTGTTAATTTTTTTTATACAATCTGACGTGGTTAGATCAAACCAATCAACATAGCTTTCACCTCATTTACTTGATTATTGTGTTAAGACATTTATGTTCTACACTTGACAGGTTTGACTTGTACCCTTGTCATATGCTCCATAGGTGTGGTCCTGCCTTTTACCCTCACTCTATGAAACCTCCCCTCTCTGCTCCCTAGGACGCTAAGAGTTCAATGGGCCTATGCAGATAATCCAAGACCTTCTCCTTATTTTAAGATGAGCTGGTAACATTTGAATTCCATCTGCTATCACTATTCCTCTTTGCCATATAGTGAACATATTAACAAGTACCAGGAATTAGGACTTGGACATCTTTGGGAGGCCATTATTCTGCCTTCCACACTTAGAAAAAAGTGTCCCTGGAATATTGGTCTATTCAGCCCCATCAAAACCAGCTTTACCCTTTATAGGAATAAAATTTGGGTTCCACCAAAATGATTTTTGCAGGAAAAAAAAAAAAACCCTGAAAGTATTGAAAATGGTACAGGGATCCATTTGATAGTTAATATCAGAAATGTAACTTTCCTTTGTTTATTTGTATAGTTTGAAAGTAGTCCTAATAAAACTTATACAGTTTGAAAATAGGTCCTAAATAAAACTCCCTAATGATGAATTTCATCTGCAAAGTTTCCTTTGCCACGTGAAATAGCATAGTCACAGGTTCATGGAATTAGGACATGCATATCATCGGAAAACCAGTATTCTTCCTATCACAGAATTTTGTGTATATTATTTGCATTAGAATGATTGAATCCTTCATTATAAATGTCAGGGACATATTAAAACTTTTGGTGACTCATGTCATAGGCCATATTTTCAAACTGCTCATATGAAAATTTAGTGGAGCTAATATTCACTCAACATTTACTGAGTGCCTGAATGGGACTGAGCAAAATGCACAACAAAAATAAAACAACTAAGTGACATATAGGAATTACTTTAATCCCATTGTATAGATGAGAAAGTTAGATGAAAGTAGATGTCAGATGGGTTGTCCATGTTCACTCTCATCGTAAGAGATATGTCAAGAATTTGAGACTAAATTTGTTTCAAAACTTAATGACCTTTAAAGGGTATAACACAATTTTTTTTGGTATAAAATAATTTTAATTCTCACTATTTTAGAGTAATAGGTTATATGGTCAGCAGAGCTCAAGTAATATATAAACTAAGTAGTAGTCTTTTATATGTATTATGCAGTTTCAATATCTGTTAAAACAAGAGTAAAAAATTTGTGATATTGGTCAAAATATTACAAATCAAATTATAAGTGTATTTTAGGGATTTTTAAATCATTGAGACAAACATTGATTTACCTAGATATTAAAAGTATTTTATAGTGGTCTCACTATTTTGAGCCTTCTGCTTGAAGAATCTGAAGATGAAAGATTGCAATCTCCTTTTCTGCAGACACTTAATATTATAAAATATAAATTATTACAAATAAAAATGATTAGGTGATTATAGAATCTGGGGTAAGTCTTGACAAGAATTTGAAAATTGTCATTTTTTTGCAGCCTCTGCTTGATACACACATGTTTATGAAAGCATCCATTTTAAGTGAAGGATTGAAAATTGCTTCAGAGATAGCATGCAAAATATCACATTCTTTTCTTAGTATAGTATTTATAAAAATCTACCTTGCAGTTACTATTTACCATGATCAGTCAATATTCAGTCTTTGAAAAAAGAACATTAGCTTGTTGAACTATAATTCAAAATAAGTCACAATTTAATCTTATTTTAAAAACACTCTAGTTAATTGTAATTAATGTTTGACAGTCTGAAAGACATCTGTTATATTAACATAATGGTCTTATCACATGTGAAGTGTGCATATTAAAGACTCAGCAGAGTTGAATTATGGGTATCTTAAAAATAAAAGAAGAAAATCTTTCATAAAAACATGTAATTCTTTCCACTATTTTCTAAACAAATAGGATTTTTTTTCTCTTAACACAATAATTAATGAAATATATATGATCCCTTAAAAGGGTAATAAATATCCTGCTGTTTTGTTACAAATTCGATCATTCTAAAGACAGTTTGCTTCTATGTTTTACAATTTGGAAGTCATTAACATACTCTGTAATTTCGTAAATTTACTCATTGCCAGCTGTGATTGTTGGAAGTCACTTAGATTCTTAGATTATTCCATGCTATTTCAAATAATATTCTAAATAAACAAATAAGTGAATGAAGGCAACTCCCTCTACCAGAATTCAAGGATGCTGTTAAAGCTCCATAGCAGTGGTCCCCAACCTTTCTGGCTGAGACACAAATTTCCCAGAAGACTATTTTTCCATGGACTGCTGAGGAGGGTGGTTTTAATATGAGTCTGCAAGCAACTGATTTATCATGGACTCTGTGCAGTCAGACCTCCTTGCTCATGATAATCTTTATTTGCAGCTGCTCCCAGCACTAGCATCACTGCCTCACCACCAGCTCAGATCATCAGGCATTAGATTGATAAGGAGCACTAAACCTAGATCCTTCATGTGCACAGTTCACTGTAGAGTTCACACTCTTGTGAGAATCTAATGCCACCGCTAATCTGACAGGATGCGGAGCTTAGGCAGTGATGCTAACAATTGGGAGCAGCTGTAAATATAGATAAAACTTTACTAGCTTGCCGCTGCTCTTACTGGGTGGCCCTTTTCCTAACAGTGACCACAGTCCTGTGGGAAAGTCTTTTTTTTTCAATTTTTGTATGGGGCTGGGTTTGAACCCACCACCTGCACTATATGGGGCCGGCGCCCTACTCCTTTGAGCCACAGGCGCCACCCAGCAAAGTCTCTTCTTTCATCATTCAATATAAAATGCCATAGTGCCAAGGTGGAGAAACGCTTATATAAATCAATAATAAAAATAAAAAAGCAGATTTTAAGACATTAGTATATTGACTCAGTAACTGTGACACATGAAACATACAGAGGCAGACTTTAAAAACACAAACAAATCTGTATGAATCTCTCCTTTATTCACTCTAAAAATTTGTATTTATAAAAAGTTGTTTTCAAATGTAGCGTATAACTTATCTTCTAAGGCAAAGGAACCAAAAGTGATGAATTTTCAAAGGATTCACCTCACTGGTGTTTATGTTTCTCTCCCTATTAAAAAAATTCAAAAGCTGAAATAAAGACACTAATTTGCTGTATTAAAATAATAGCAGTAAGTAAATCATTTTAAACTGGGCCAGTGTTAATGGATGATGGACATTTATTAGAATTGGTTTGAATATTTTATTTAAGCTTTCTGTTTGGAAATCTTATCTGGAAATCTTGCCGATACACCAGATTTTCAGGGTCTATAAATTTAACTTTGTATATAGTTGATCCTGCATTACTCAAGTGTTATGTAACACAGTGCCTGAAACATAGAAGTCACTTACATCCTCTGAGTATGTAATTTCATAAATATATGCTCAATTAGTTGGCTGTGGACAGTGAGGAAAAAAAGAAAAAGATGTGAAAATCCTTCATAAAACTACAAATCAGGGAGGTGCCTGTGGCTCAGTGAGTAGGACGCTGGTCCCATATACAGAGGGTGGCAGATTCAAACCCAGCCCCGGCCAAACTGCAAACAAAAAATAGCTGAGTGTTGTGGTGGCTGCCTGTGGTCCCAGCTACTCAGGAGGCTGAGGCAAGAGAATCACCTAAGCCCAGGAGTTGGAGATCGCTGTGAGCTGCGATGTCACAGCACTCTACTGAGGGCAACAAAGTGAGACCCTGTCTCTTAAAGAAAAAAACAAAACAAAAACTACAAACCACTATTTAGAGACATGGCTCAAATATGCCACTTCTATCTTATTTCTACCTTTCCTACACATTTTCTTTTTCCACTTTCTGTGCTTGGCTACTTCTGACGTGTGTGTGCATGTGAACATATATAGCATAAAACAATCTAATGTGTAAATTAAAACTATCAAATCTTATCTAAGCATCTAAGATTAATAGCCAATGGTTACTGCATACTAGGTATGGTTCTAGATACCTCCAATCTCTTAATTTGTTTAAATAACCTCATGACAGAAGTGCTTTAACTCTGCAGTGTAATATTCCTCATTCTTTTAACAATTCCCAGAAAACATTTCTCTAATGGTCTCCAAAGTAGATAACTACATGATGACTCGTCTACTTGCTTGGAATATTCCTTTAAATTTTGGGGTTTAGTTCTACCATTAAGGATTAGACCCAAAGTCATATCTTATAGGGGAAAAAGAAAGTCACTCTTCTCTTAGCTATAGGAGCTCTTTTTTCTCTTTATCTTAATTAAATTTTGTGAAAAAGATATTCACTGTATCAGATAACTTTACTCCACCCTAAAACTTAATCGCTTAAAACAGCAACTATACACATGTATGAGCTTTCGCTTTTGTAGTTTGGCAATTTGAGTTGGGCTCAGCTACATGATCTTTTGAGTCTTGGCTGGATTTACTCAGGCATCTGTGGCTCTGCTTTAGAAATTTGGCTGGCCGTTGGCTGCAGTGATGGGGGAAACTGGGCCATGTGCCTCTTGTCATCCAGCAGACCAACTCAATTTATAGCAATTTGGCAAGTTCTGAAGAGTGAGCTGGCACAAAGCCACTTCTGTTGCACTCTGTCAAAACAAGTCACAGGCATGATGCAGATTCAAGATGATGGGAAGTAAATTCTAACTCTTGATAGGAGGAGCCACTCAGTTGCATTGCAAAGGCTCCTGTATACAGGTAGGGGAGTAATTGTAGTCATGCTTCCAACCAATCTCTCCAGCCCAGTAACATGCCATATAATCTCTTTGAAGTTAAGCACATTGTTTTATACAAGGTCCTGGTATGTAGTAAAGGTTCAATGTAAGCTTTATATCAGCAAGTATTTGTTTTTAACTGTGCACTTTTCTTTTATTCTTGGTTTAAAATGATTAAAAAGGGGGAATCTAGGTCACAACTCATTCCTTGGTCTGACTACAATTACTTTGGATCTTAAATCAATACTTGTCTGTTTCTAAGAATTAGTAGAATGATTTGTCAAAAAGAATATGTTTTAGAGGTGAGTGTCCACCCATGCATGATACACTTGAAATCAATTCTTTTTAAGTTATTTACATTTTCTTGGAAGACTAGCTAGCAATATACATCAAAGTCGGAAGTATATATCCTTTGATCAATTCTAAGTGTAGTAACTAAGCCAAAGAATGTTTGGTCTTAAAATCAACAATGGAATGTTTAAAAAGATTTTGATGGTATTAATCTTTATAAAATATACACTCCTTTAGTTTTGTCTGAAACTTTGTGAGATCAGATACTGTTTGTTTTTTTAAGTCTGGTTTATTTCGCTGAGCATAATGTCCTCTCGCTCTGTAGTCCCCAATTCCCGGGCCATGGATCAGTACTGCTCTGGGGCATGTTATGAACCAGACCACACAGTAAGAGGGGAGAGGAAAGATAGCCCCAAAATTTCATCTGCATTTACAGCCCCTTCCCATTGCTCTCATTACCACCTGAATGCCTCCTGTTAGATCAGTAATAACATTAGATTCTTGTAAAGAGCAGCAACCCCACAGTAAACTGTGTATGCCAGGGATCTAAACTGTGAGCACCTTATGAGATTCTGATGCCTCATGATCTGCGGTAAATGCAATGAACATGAATCATCTTGAAACCATCTCTCCCTTCACCCCTAGTCCATGGAAAAATTGTCTTCCATGAAAATTAACATGTATCACAATTTCTTAACTTGTCAATAGATGTTTCTGCTGATTCCATATCTTGGCTATTATGACTAATACAGGATTGCAAAGGATTTCAGACATCTCTTTGATATACTGATTTATATCCTTTGGATATATACCTAATAGTGGGATTGCTGGACCATGGGGTGGTTGTATTTTTAATTTTTAAAGGAAACTCCATAAAGGTTATAACAATTCATATTCTGCCAACAGAATACAGGGTTCTGTTTTTTCCACATCCTTGCCAACACTTATGTTTTGACTTTTGAATAACAGTCGGTCGAATAGGTGTGAAGTGATATCTCATTGTAGTTTTGATTTGTAGTTTCCTGATTATTAGTGATTTTGAACACATTTAGTCTACTTTTCCCTAAAATCAGAATCTGCATGTCTTATTTTGAGAAATATTTATTCAGGTAAATTCTCAAGTATTTCATCTTCTTTGGCAACTATAAAGGGAATAGAGTTCTTGGCTTTTTTTTTTTTTTTTGCTTGACTATTATTTGTATATATAAAAACTACTGTTTTGTGTGTATTGATTTTGTAGCCTGGGATGCTACTGTATTCCTTGGTCACTTCTAAGAGTTTTGTGGTTGAGTTCCTGGGGTTTTCCAGTATAAAATCATATCATCAGCGAAGAGTGAAAGTTTGAACTCCTCTGACCCTATTTGAATACCCTTGATCACCTTTTCTTTCCTGATTGCAATGGCTAAGACTTCCATTACAAGATTAAAAAGCAGCGGAGACAGTGGGCAATCTTGCCTGGGTCCTGATCTGAGTGGAAATGTTTTCAATTTTACTCCATTCAATATGATATTGGCTGTTGGTTTGCTGTAGTTGGCCTCTATCAGTTTCAGAAAAGTCCTTTCTATACCTATTTTCTTAAGTGTTCTGATCAAGAAAGGATGCTGGATATTGTCAAAAGCTTTTTCTGTATCTAATCATATGGTCTTTGTTTTTTAGTTTGTTTATGTGATGTATTATATTTATAGAGTTATGTATATTGAACCAACCTTGAAACCCTGGGATAAAACCCACTTGGTCATGGTGTATAATTCATTTGATGTGTTGCTGGATTCTGTTTGCTAGCATCTTATTGAATATTTTTGCATCTATGTTCATTAAAGATACTGGTCTATAATTTTCTTTTCTTGTTGGGATTTTTCCTGATTTGGGGATAAGGGTGATATTTGCTTCATAGAATGTGTTGGGAAGTATTCCCTTTTTTTTTGATGTTTTGAAAAAGGTTAAGTAATATAGGTACTAGTTACTCTTTAAAGGTTTGGTACAATTCTGATGCGAAGCCATCTGGTCCCAGACTCTTCTTTTTTTGGGAGATTTTGTATAATTGATTATATTTCAGTCCTTGATATAGGTCTGTTCAGCATTTCCAATTCTTTCTGATTAAGTCTAGGAAGTTGGGATGCTTCCAAGTATTGGTCAGTTTCTTTCAGATTTTTGTATTTCTGAGAATAAAGTTTTTTGTAGTATTCATTAACTTTTTTTAATTTCTGAGGTGTCTGTTGTTAGTTTGCCTTTGTCGTTTCTAACTGATGATACTATGAACTTTAATTTTCTATTTTTGGTTAGATTGGCCAAAGGTTTATAAATTTTGTTGAATTTTTCAAAAAACCAACTTTTTGATTCATTGATCTTTTGAATAATTCTTTTGTTTTTGATTTCATTTAATTCTGCTCTAATTTTAGTTATTTCTTTTCTTCTGCTGAGTTTGGGGTTGGAATGTTCTTCCTTTTCCAGTTGCTTAAGATGTCTCATTAAGTTATTGACTTCCTCTATTTCTGTTCTCTTGAGGAAGGCTTGCAATGCTATAAATTTCCTACTTAGGACTTCCTTTGCAGTATACCATAGGTTCTGATAATTCTTGTCTTCATTATTGTTTTGTTTCAAAAATTTGGCAAGTTCCTTCTTAATCTCATCTATGGCCCATTATTTAGCATAATGTTATTTAGTTTTCATGTCATTGTATGAGTATGCAGATACCTGTTATTGATGAGTTCAACTTTTATTGCATGATGATCTGAGAAAATACAAGGAATAATTTTATACTTTAAATTTTCTGAGGTTAGACTTGTGACCTAAGATGTGATCAATTTGGAGGATGTTCCATGGGCTATGAGAAGAATGTGTATTCAGTTTTGTTAGGATGAAATGGTCTGTAGATGTCTGTTACATTCAATTGTTGTATGGTGAGGTTTAGGTCCAAAATTTCTTTCTTAGTTTCTTATTGTAGAATCTATCCAACACTGCCAAAGGGGTGTTAAAACCTCCAACTACTATAGAGCTGGAAGATATTAAATTGCTTATGTCTGTTAGGGTCTCCCATATAAATTGAGGAGCATTCTAGTTGGACATGTGAGAATTATGAAACTCTGAGAAAAGAAATAGCTGAAGATGTTAACAAATGGAAAAACATACAATGTTCGTGGGTAGGAAGAATCAACATCGTTAAAATGTTCATATTACCTAAAGCAATTTACAAATTTTATGCAATCCCTATCAAAGCACCACCATCATACTTTAAATATCTGGAAAAAATAATATTTCATTCTATATGGAACTAGAAAAAAACCTCAAAGCTAGGACATTACTCAGAAATAAAAAATCAGGAGGAATCATGCTACCAGACTTCAAACTATGCTATAAATCTATAGTGATCAAAACAGCATGCTGTTGGCACAAAAATAGAGAGGTAGATGTGTGGAAAAGAAATAAGAACCAAGAGATGAACCCAGACACTTATCTCATTTGATCTTTGATAAGCCTATCAGAAATATAAATTGGGGGAAAGATTCCCTATTCAACAAATGGTGCTGGGAGAATTGGCTGGCAACTTGCAGAAGACTGAAACCAGATCCACCCTTTTCACCATTAACAAAAATTGACTCTCACTGGATAAAAGATTTAAACTTAAGACATGATACTATAAAGATTCTTGGACAAAGTGCAGGAGAAACACTTGAAGAAATTGGCCTGGGAGAATACTTTATGAGGAGGACACCCTGGGTAATTGAAGCAACTCTAAAAACACATTACTGAGATCTGATCAAACTAAAAAGCTTCTGCACAGCCGAGAACATAGTAAGTAAAGCAAGCAGACAGCCCTCAGAATGGGAGAGGATATTTGCAGGTTATCCTTCTGACAAAGGTTTGATAACCAAAATCCACAGAGAACTCAAACTTATTAATAAGAAAAGAACAAGTAATCCCATTTCATTGTGGGCAAGTGACTTGAATAGAAGCTTCTCTGAAGATGATAGGCGAATGGCCCACAAACACATTAAAAAATGGTCATCATCTCTAATCATCAGAGAAATGCAAATAAAAACCACTTTGAGATAGCATCTAACTTCCATAAGAGTGGCTAACATAACAAAATTCCCAAACTACTGATGTTGGCATGAATGTGGAGAAAAAGGAATACTTCTGCACTGCTGGTGGGAGTGCAAGCTAGTATGTCCCTTTTGGAAAGGAGTATGGAGAATACTCAGGGATCTAAAAGTAGACCTGCCATTTGACCCTGCTTCCTCTACTAGCTGTGTATCCAAAAGACCAAAAATCACTTTATAACAAAGATATTTGCACCCGATTGTTCATTGCAGCTCAATTCATAATAGCCAAGTCATGGAAAAAGCCCAAGTGCCCATGGACTCATGAATGGATTAATAAATTGTGGTATATGTATACCATGGTATATTATGAGGCCTTAAAAAAGATGGAGACTTTACCTCTTTTACGTTTACATGGATGGAGCTGGAACATATCCTACCTAAATCGTAAAGTATCTCAAGAATGGAAGAAAAAATATCCAATGTCCTCAGTACTATTATGAAACCAATTTACAATCACACTTTCATATGAAGAATAGATTACAACTATGGCCCAAGATGAAGGAGGGACAAGGGGGGATAGAAGGGAAGGAGGAGGTCAGATCAAAGAAGGGTGAATGGTGGGATCACACTTATGGTGCATAATGCAGGGGTGCATATTATATCTATTAGTATAGAGTATAGATGTCTTCACACAATAATTAAGTAAATGAGATGAGGTATATATTAAGCAGTGTGATTAAGCATTCCTAATTCTATATGAAATCAGCACATTGCATCCCATAAATGCATTAATATATACATGATCTATGTCTTTATGATTTAATAAAAAAAAGAAAAAATATCTATTCATGTCTTTTGCCCATTTTTTAACCAAGTTATGTGTTTTTGCATTATTGGGTTGTATGAGTTCTTTATATATATTTTTATATTAACTCCTTATTGAATATATGATGTTGAATATTTTCTTCTAAGTCATATTTTCCACTTTTATCTGGAGTTTTTTTTACTGTGAAAACATTTTTAGGTTACTAGTCCCACTTGTTTAATTTTTCTTTTGTTGCCTTTTTTGGTGTCATATTCAAAACATCTTTGCCAAGATCAGTGTGAAGAGACATTCCCTCCGTGTTTTCTGATGTTTTCTTTTATGTAAACTTCTAAAGAGCTTTATGATTTCAGGTCTTACATTTAGGTCTTTGATCTATTTTGAGTTGCTTTTTATCTCTGGTGTAAGAGAAGGGTCCAATATCATTCTTCTGCATGTGAATATTCAGTTTTCACAATATCCTCTGTTAAAAAGACTGTCCTGTCCTCATTTTTGATGTCCTTGTGAAAGATTAACTTATTGTATATGTATGGATTCATTTCTGGGTTCTCTGTTGTGTTCCACTGATCTATTTGTTTTTATACCACACAGTTTTTATTACTATAGTTTTGTAATATAGTTTGAAATCAGTGAGAAACCTTCAGTTATGTTGAAATCAGTGAGAAACCTGCAGTTCTGTTCTTCTTGTACAACATTACTTTGTTTGTATCCTTTATGATTCCATATGAATTTAGATTGCTTTATCTATTCCTTGAAAAAAAATGTCATTGGAACTTTGATAATAGTTTGCATTAAACCTAGAGATCCGTTGGTGAAGTATGGATGTTTTAACAATCCTAATTCTTCTATTACATATACACACAGAATATATTTTAATGATTTATATCTTCTTCAATTTCTCCAATGTTTTATAGTTTCAATCTATAAAGTCTTTCAACTGCTTAATTTATGCCTTAAATATTTTATTACCTTTGATGTTATTGCAAATATTCTTGTGCTTTTGATTTCCTTTACAATAGTTCATTGTGGGTGTAATTGCTACTGAGTTTTACAGTTGGTTTTATATCCTGCAATCTTACTGAATTTATTTGTTGATCTTAGCAGTTCTTTCATGGAGTCTTTAGGGTTTTCTGCAAATATGATCATGTTATCTACAAACAGAGATGATTTTTCTTTTTCCTTTATCATTGGCTGCTTTTCCCACTTTGTCTAATTGCTCTGGCTAGGACTTCCAGTACTACGTTGAATAAAGGTGACAAAAGAAGGCATCCTTGTCTTATAGTGGATCCTAGAGAAAAAACTTCTAGCTTTCTCTCATTGAGGATATCTTTTGTGGGCTTTTCAAAATGCTTTTATTGTGTTGAGGTAAGTTCATTCTATACCTATTTTGTTGAGAATTTTTATCATGAATGGACATTGAATTTTGTTAAATGCCTTTCCCACATCTATTGAGAGGATCATGTGGTTTTTACCTTTTATTTTGTTAACTTTGCATATTACATTGATGGACTGGTGTATGCTGAGACAACTATGCATTTCATAGATACCACTAGATCAAGGTACTGTCAATGCTTTAGATACATTATCCCTTCTAGCCTGCAAGTCTGTTGCTGAATAATAGTCTCATGGAACTCTTTGTGCATAACAAATTATTTTTCTGTTATTGTTTTCAAAATTATTTCTGTATTAATTTTTGACAATTTAAGTGTCTCACATAAGTCTCTTAGGATTAATCTGATTTGTTGTCTTTTGGGCCTCCTGGTCCTATATGTTTATTTCCATCCCTATATTTGGGAAATTTTCACCCATTAGTTCTTTAAATAATCTTTCTGTCTTTTTGTTTTCTGTTCTCATTGTAGGATTCTCATAATCTGTATATTGGTCTGCTTTATAGGGCCTTACAAGCATGTCAACCTTTCTTTAGTCTTTTTCATTCTAGTTTTCTTTCTTTCTGCTCCTTTGACTGGGTGATTTTGAGTTCACAATCCTTTCCTTTGACTAAGTATACTGTTCAACCTCTGCATTAAATTTTTTAGTTAAATCATTGTATTCTTCAGCCTTCTCTTCTGTTTAGTACTTAATTTTTTTGTGTCTCTTTGCTGAAATTCTCAGTTCGTTCATAATTTTTTTATGACCTCAGTGAGCACCTTTATGACACTTATTTTTTAATTATTTGTCAGAAAAATTACGTATCTCTCTGTCTCTCTCTCTCTCTCTTTTTTTTTTTTTTTTTTTACTGTTTTTGGCCAGGGCTGGTTTGAACCCGCCACCTCCGGCATATGTGGCCTGTGACCTACCCCTTTGAGTCACAGGCACTGCCCCATATCTCTCTTTTTTTTATTTTATTTTATTTTATTTTTATTTATTTTTTTTTTTTCCATCACCCTCCCTCCACCCAAACCTTCCCCCTCCCTTCCCCTTCCTTGGTCCTTTCCTCATAGTCTTGTGGTATAGTTGGGTTACAGCCTTCATGTGAAAGCTATAGTTTACCTTCATAGTAGGGCTGAGTACATTGGGTACTTTTCCTTCCATTCCTGGGATACTTTGATAAGGAGAATATGTTCCAGCTCCATCCATGTAAACATGAAAGAGGTAAAATCTCCATCTTTCTTTAAGGCTGCATAGTATTCCATGGTATACATGTACCACAGTTTGCTAGTCCATTCGTGGGTCGATGGGCACTTGGGCGTCTTCTACTATCTAAACAAAGCGGAAGGTTCCACAATGGGACTGAAAATAAAATAGGAAAATCCGGGACCACTATTTCTGAACAACAGAACAAGTCACACACACAAACACGTGCACCAGTCACTGTAATTTCAAGTGTTTGATTTTCTGATTTCTCATCTTTGACAGGACAAAACTCTGGTATCTGCATATGTGAACTGTTCTTATTGATTTCAATGAACTACCAGGCCTTAATTTTGAAACATAGTGCACCAGGGTACATTGACTACAGGGTAGCATTTAATGCTTATTATGAGTTTTAGTACTTGTATTTAGAGGCCTCAATATATTATTGATCACACTATTTTATTTGTTCATGGTTTTTTTTGTTTGTTTGTTTGTTTGTTTGTTTTTTTGCTGTTTTGGGCCTGGGCTGTGTTTGAATGTGCCACCTCCGGCATATGGGGCCAGGGTCCTAACCCTTTGAGCCACAGGTGCTGCCCTATTTGTTCATGTTATAAAATATGAATTTGTTTGAGATTTTTGACAAAGACATTTTAAATAGTCACATCTTTGTCACTCCATTGCTGTTTTCATATAGATTTTCTGTTTGATAATTTTATGAGTTGACTTACCAGTTAATGAAGACAGCTTGTCTGCTCAAAGGATATATGAGCTAATAGGAATCTTTTCTTATGTAACTCACTACTCAACACTTCTTACACTTAATCTGTTTGATTTTCATTCTGAGAAAATTTATGCTCTCTATGTAGCATATGTAGAAGATTATTGTTTTTTATCAATGGATATCAAGTCTAGTTTGCTAGTAATAAAAAAAAAGCGAAGCCTTAAAAATTCCAAAATACTATGTCCAACTATTTTTCTTATTTGTGCTAATGATGACCTAGAGGAAGAGAAGCAGAGATCTATATTCTCCGACAGTATAATTAGGGCCAGTTTAATTTTATAAATGAATGAATATGTCCCTAAGCATTGATTATTTTCAAGTGTCATTTTGGGCAATGTCATGTTTTTTAAACATCCATTTGTTTATATATTGGTTTACGTTCATAAATATATTCACAGCCAAATCCTTAAATACAATCATAATTTTCTTCTGGTTACTCAGAGTATATCTGCTGAACACAAAATTACATGTGAATGATTTTTTTACATGGTTTAGAAGTGCAATTCTTCTATCAATTTTCACAGAAATCCTAGAGGAGTGTATGTGGTAATACTTTTCTTGATTGAGGGATTGAATATGCCTTTTTTACTATAATCCAGCCTAGTAACTTAATAAAATATTCTTCTGCAGGATATCCACTAAGAAACCTCTTATTTGATAAAGAATACTAAGAAAGGAGTTTATATTAATCTGTGTGGGGATGACCTGCAAGATATAGTTAAGTGCAACATTCTAGTCTAGAATATTTATTTTTTTTCATTATTACCTTATACCCAAGTTTATAAGAAATAGTTTTACAAATAAGTAAGTAGAAATATCCTATTTAACATCAATTGCCAGATTTTCTTTTTCTGGATTATTTAGGATTCATATATCTATTTCAAAAATATTTTATAATAAACTCCATAAAAATAATGCATTTTACCATAAATAAAAATTTCCAGAAATACAGTTTTCACAACCAAAAATAATTGAAAGGCAATATTTAATCACATTTCCACTTCCCTGTTTATTCTATGTCATATTTTATTTCCTAGTGTGCTTTCCCATTTCTTCAATAACAAGAGAAGTGATGGAGAAGAAAAAAAGTGTATTGTTAAATACAGTAATTTAAATCAACTTTAAAAAAGCTGACATTTCATTTTTGTCTTTCATCATTTTGCATTATTCTTTTTTTTTTTTTTTTGAGCCCTTTTGGTTGTTCAGAGCCTACTTGTCTATGGCACTGGATTGGTAGATATAAAAATGCAAAATCAAGTCTTAACACTTTTTCTAAGGAGATTCAAGTTTTGGAAAATTTAACATTGTAAGTTTTATTACAGTTGTTAATAGTGAACATTAAATTGGGAAGGGGAAAGAAAATAATTTGGCCTTCTTTCTATGTAATAAAATATAAGAATGCACTTAATATCCATTGGTGTTCTTATTCTCCAGCCCCATTCCCCAAGATAATCAGCCATAGCTGAGCCCTGAGAACTGTCTAACTTAAGCAAATATGGGGCACTAAATTTGCTAATAGCAAAATTATTTTGGTACCATTCTAACTGATTTTTATTTCTTCTCTTTGCATAAAGAATGTTTAGTAAATATGTCTCACTTGTGAATGATGTCTGGTAAAATCAAATTTAAGGGTAAACTTAATTAGGACCACAGATGGTAAAACATAATTGATGGTAATATGTCAATATAAACTGTAAGTAACTGTTTCTAAAACTGTGTCAACACTAGAAACAACATAACAGCATTAACCAGGGACTGCATTAAGTGTTTTAAACTCTGGTTGCTGTGAGTAGTTTTTTCTTCAATACAATAGATATTATGTTTTATATTTGTTACAGGAATAAAAGAAGACAGCTGATCTCTTATGTAGTAATATATAAGCTATCCTTCTTTTAAAACTATATGGGTGCTACTGCCTGACTAAGGGAGAAGAGAAAGGATATAACGTTTTGCTTGGATGATTTTGTACCTGCTATAATGAAATAACTTTGATTTTGTGATTCTGTGTACCAGTGGTCACCCCTCATTTGTATATGACAAGATGAGTGTTAGGATGAACCAGGTACTATTGAATAAAAAATGACCAGGCAACAAAATATTTAAGGAATAAAATACCAAAATAAATTTTGAAGTTTTGTGTGCACTTCTGCATTTACTGTGAATGAGAATGTGAAACTTTATACTTAGAAATGCAATTAATCAGATTACAAAAACCATAGCGAGCTACAAATTATAAATATAAGGGGAACACCTAACTTTTCCAAGAAAAATTAAAAATATCTGTAGAGAAATAAATTCGTCATTTATTGTCACATTTAATTTTAAACATATTTTTCTTTAAGGCTGCATAGTATTCCATGGTATACATGTACCACAAATTGCTAGTCCATTCGTGGGTCGATGGGCACTTGGGCATCTTCCATGACTTAGCAATTATGAATTGGCCTGCAATAAACATTCTGGTACAGATGTCTTTGTTATATTGTGACTTTTGGTCTTCTGGGTATAAACCTAGAAGAG
>CAUYPK010007285.1:0-44465 GCA_963574355.1 Loris lydekkerianus | reverse complement strand
TGACTTTTGGTCTTCTGGGTATAAACCTAGTAAAGGAATTATAGGATCGAATGGCAGGTCTATTTTTAGATCTCTAAGTATTCTCCAAACATCTTTCCAGAAGGAACGTATTAGTGGGCATTCCCACCAGCAGTGTAGAAGTGTGCCCTTTCCTCCGCATCCACGCCAACATTTCTGGTTTTGGGATTTTGTTTTGTGGGGTACTCTCACTGGGGTCTCAAAGTAGTTTTGATTTGCATTTCTCTGATGATTAAGAATGATGAAATTTTTTTCATGTGTTTGTAGATTTTGCATCTGTCTTCTTTAGAGAAGTTTCTCTTTAAGTCCCTTGCCCACCCTGAAGGGGGGTCACGTGTTGTTTCCTTGTTAATAAATTTGAGTTCTCTGTGGATTCTGGTTATTAGACCTTTATCGGAGGTATAACCTGTAAATATTTTCTCCCATTCTGAGGGCTGTCTGCTTGCTTTACTCACTATGTTCTTGGATATGCAGAAGTTTTTTAGTTTGATCAGTTCCTAGTAGTGTATTTTTGATACTGCTTCAATTGCCTGGGGAGTCCTCCTCAGAAAATATTCACCCAGGCCGATTCCTTCAACATTGTACTTTCAAGACTTGCAAAAATAATTCTTCATTTTGTATGAACCAGAAAAACACCCATACAGCTGAGGAAGTTCTTAGTAATAAAACAAAGCCGGGGGTATCAACCACACCAGATTTTAGGCATAGTGGTCAAAACAGCATGGTACTGGCACAAACATAGAAATATAGACATTTGGAATCAAATAGAAAACCATAAAATGAAACCAACAACTTACAACCACCTACTCTTTGATAAACTAAACAAGAATGTCCACTGGGGGAAAGACTCCGTATTCAATAAATGGTGTTGGGAAAACTGGATATCCACATGTAAAACTGGATATCCACCTTTCTCCACTCACAAAAAATTGATTCAAGATGGATAAAGGACTTACATTTAAGGCATGGAATGATAAAAATCCTCAAAGAAAGAATAGGAAAAACACTGGAAGATATTGGCCTGGGGAAAGACTTTATGAAGAAGACTGCTGTGGCAATTGCAACAACAAAAACAAATGGGACTTCATTAAACTGAAAAGCTTCTGTATAGCTAAGGATTCAACAACCAAAGCATGTAGACAGCCTACTTAATGGGAAAGGATATTTGCATATTTTGAATCAGACAAAAGCTTATTAACTAGGATCTTTATAGAACTTAAATTAATCCACACACACACAAAAAAAACAACAATCCTATACATTAATGGGGAAGAGACATGAACAGAATCTTCTCTAAAGAAGATGGACAAATGGCTAGCAAACACATGAAAAAATGCTCATCATCTTTAATTATTAGAGAAATGCAAATTAAAACCACCCTGAGATATCATCTAACCCCAGTGAGAATGGTCCATATCACAAAATCTCAAAACTGCAGATGCTGGTGCAGATGCGGAGAGAAAGGCACACTTTTACACTGCTGGTGGAACTGCAAACTAATACAACCTTTTTAGAAGGAAGTATGGAGAAACCTCAAAGAATTCAACCTATACCTCCCATTTGATCCTGCAATCCCATTACTGGGCATCTATCCAGAAGGGAAAAAAACCTTTTATTATAAAGACACTTGTACTAGATTGTTTATCGCAGCTCAATTTACAATTGCTAAAATGTGGAAACAGCCTAAATGCCCTTCAACACAGGAATGTATTGGATAGCTGTGGTATATGTATACCATGGAATACTATTCAGCCATTAAAAAAGATGGAGATTTTGCAGCATTTGTATTAACCTGGATGGAGGTGCAACACATTATTCTTAGTGAAGCATCACAGGAATGGAGAAGCATGAATCCTATGTGCTCAACTTTGATATGAGGACAATTAATGACAATGACATGGTGGGGTATAGGGGAAGGGAGAGCAGACAGAGAGAAGGAGGGAAGGGGTAAGGGAAAGGAAAATTAAAAAAGAAAATAGTGACTAATTCTCACATAAATTGGATTTAATTTTGACCATGGTACATTACTTGAACATAAATCTTTAATTAAAATTGTTAATACATTGTTTAGGATATTGCATCCTCATTTTTAAGTGAAATAAGTTTGTAATTTCTATTTATAATCATATATATTTTCCAATTTTAATATCAGGTATATCCAGATGAAGTAGAATAATTTTGAAGTATTTCTTCTTTTTCTATTGTCTATGAGATTTGGCATGATCTGTTTTTTGAAATTATCTTTTATTTTTATTTATAAATATTAGTTATGTATTTTTGAGACTTTGGAAAAAAAAAATAAGAAGTTAACTGATGACTCCATACTGAATTTCAGAGTCAAAGCGTTCTATAATAGACATACTCTTATCTGTCAATGTGAATGTTACTTTTTTTGCATTATTATTATTATTGCTCAATATTTCATTGCAGCAATCATCTGATTTCTTTTCTGAATGTATTTGTCTTCATTCATTCTTTATGAGGTTTTTTTTTCTAGTCCTTATCTTGAACATTGTTATTGTTATTAAATTTTAAGCTTTTTTAATTTTGTGAAGGCAAAAAGTAGAAACCAAATAAACACATGTATATGTATAGAGAAAATTTAATAAATGATAGAAATCTCTTCCTTACTCATGGGCAGAACCAGAAGTATGGAGGAAAAAAGACTGCATAACCGCCTTCCACACCCCCCACCCCCAGAGTAGAATGCTGTAGAAAGAACTGCAGTGAGATGTTAAGAGGTAAAGCTATAATGATTTATTTTTCTTTCTATGCACTGGTAGACTTTCTGATGAGAGAAAGCCATCTTTAAGTAATATCTACTCTTTCCTGAATTAAAAACTCTGCCTATATAAGGAAGAATCGCAAGAAACTAAAAATTATTAATCACCAAATATATTTGATATCCTGTGATAAGAATTTTATGTATCTTCTGTCACTTACTCTTTATAACAACTCACTGTAGAAAGGTATTTTTCACTACTTTTACATGTGTGGAAATTAAGGCTCAAAAAAGTTAAGGAAGTTACCCAAGGCTGCACAGTGGACATTGAGTGAAGCCAAAATTCAAATCAAGCAAAACTCTTAGGTTTCTAAACAAATTTATAGTATAAATTAGAATTTTTTGTTGTTGATTCTTTTTTTCTGCAAAAAGAGATAATGTTAGTGGTTCTCAACCTAGAAGTATTACAATCTTTGAGAATTGTTTGTAAATATGGAGAGTTTTTTTTTTGTTTGTTTGTCTTCATGCCTGCGGGCTTACTGTCTATAGTAGAAAAATGTTAAAGAAAATAAATATTCTGTCAATTGTTGGACAGACTCATTTACTGAAAAATTTTCTTGTCTAAAATGCCAATAATGCTTCTGTTAAGAATCAGAAAACCTTTTTCTAAATCTAAAACTAAATTTTATAATTCTAAAACTTCTTCATAAGGCAAACTGTTTAAAAAATATATATCTGAGTCTCAATATCTAAGAGGTGAATGAAAGGTTATTTTTGCCTTGGGAAATGAAAATCAATTAGCATGTTTTTTGTTATATTTCAATGTGACTTTAAATTACCTGTTTGTATTTAAGGGAGCCATAGTGAATTACCAAGCAAGACAGGTCTCTGGGTCAAGTTCTAGGATGAATTCTGAAGCAAATACTTGAGGCAGTGTTAAATCTTGTGAGAGCTCAGTGTACATGTAACTAAAATCACTGTTTATTTGGACAATGACGAGAAAGAGAAGCAGTGGTGGAATAAAAGATCTAGAAGGTACAGTGGCACCGCATTTAACAGCCCACTAGAATGTTTCATGCAGAGGACAATCCAAGAACATGTGTATCTCCTAATCATATATAAATCAGGTTGAGACTTCTGCTTAATGAAATTGGATTTGAATTCTGCTAACATCTTTTAGAGCCTGAGAAAACTGTGCTATTTAAGTGTTTAAGTGGTAAGGATGCTGACACATCCCTTTATCACTAGAATTTAAAATAAAATATACCATCAAGGTGTCTTTATCCTATTGAACGCAGACTGAATAGAGTGTTTTTACTGTGAACTTGGAAGAGAGAAGTTATTACTCTCTTGTTTTAAGCAAAGGCATGTGATAGACTTACCAGTTGCTATTATGGTATAGACAATGTAGTATAAATCTTATTTTTCCTAATAATCACATTTCTAAATATTCAAATATATTTCAAATTGTATTTAACTTTGTTTTAATGTTTTAACTCTTTTGCTGCAGAGTTTGAAAATTTTTGTCTATAGGTACTCTAGATGTACTTCTTATTAACTACACTGCTGAAAATGATGGCTAAGTTCATACTTAGAAATTTTTGAGTTGAATTCATTAAAAAAAATGAAACATATAGGGATTCTTGAAAAACTTACCTTTGCAAAGGGGATCTTTTCAGCAGCTATGACAAAGCAGAGATAGATTTTAGTTTACTGGTTTAAGGCACTTGTTAGCTCCTATTATCAATAAAATCTGGTAAGCAGTGAGTACTGATGTATCAGTGTCTCTTCTAAACTGCATGAACTTGAGTTACTGCATTTATAGAAATTGATACTTACAGGCATAATCTTTTAAATTATCACTATTTAAATGTGTTTTACTTTTAAATGACTTTGTTAATATTTGAATGAGTAGAATCCAGTGGGTTTTAGGAATAGAAGATAAAATCTTTAAAAATATTAATGTTAAGAGAAAAAGATTTTCTACATTAAATTTAGTTGACTTATATCTTTTGATATTTAAAATACGAATCTTTCCAGTTGAAATAGCTTCAGGATTTTCCTCTTATTTATCTGAATTTTGTACTTGACCTACAATATATTAAGATATACTTCCAGAGAAGTATTCTAATACCATTGCTGATAAAAATATTTATGGCTTGTTTCTATACAAAGGTCCTAAAGACCATTGGAAGCAATTAGTTTTAACACCACAAGGAATAAATGATTGATTGCATTTATTTTATTTCTTGGGGCTCTTGATTTGATTTTTCACTGGAACTTTTGTTATTACTGCATTTTATTTTCATTTTAACATTTCCATGAGACAGAAGAGAGGTTTTTCGTTCTTGTGGGCTAGTTAAAATGGGTCTCTGGAGACTGATAGGTCTTACGTAAGCATTGTTAAGGCAAAAGGTTGGTTTCATTCATTCCTTCCTTACTATGGCCTGCAAAATCTAATGTAATCTTGACACTACTTTTCTTTAGCTTCATTTATAACTGGCCCCTTGGTTTTTATTCTTCAGTTCCACAGCCCTCTTTCTTGCCTTGGGGTTTTGGTGTTTATCATGTCTTCTCTCTGGAATGCTCTGCTCTAGATTTTCATAGGACTGACTTATCTTTCAGATTCAAACTCAAATGTCAGCTCCACAAAGAAGTCTTTCCTAACCACCGAGCCAAAAATATACTTTCCTGTCAGTCACTCTCTATAATGCTTTTCTTATGTTGTTTCATTATAACATTAATCACTATCAGAAATGTTCTTGTTTACTTGTCTACCTTTTTATTTATTTTTTTGGTCAGTGTCTATTTCACCAAAATGTAATTTCAGTGACAGCAGAATTATTCACCATAGTGTCTATAAGATAGAAAAGTGCTGGCACATAGGCAGTGTCAATAAATATCTACTTTTTGAATAAATGAGTTAGGTATGTACGGGTCAAGTGCAAAACTTTTCTTTAGCCCTCTGGAGGTATGCTTAAAAAAGAGATTAATAAGAGAAAATGCATTCAAAGATATTGAGATATACACAGAAGAAAGTCACAGAATAATTATCCAATTTCCCAAGGAGATATAGACATTTATATATTCTGTTTCTTAGAGGAAATGGATATATGGATAGGGATGATTTTTAGGGGGTTAATTAATAAATAGAGGAATTTAATGGGCTTGAAGAACATATAATGGCCTTGGATAAAGTCTGTTGGGCAGACAATAATTTGTGACAAAAGTCTGTCCAGGTTTGCTGACAAACTTCCATCTTTTTTTCCCTATGATATGAGTTTAGTTAACCAAAATTCAAGGAAGGTCACAGAGGTAATTGTTTTTTTCCTTGGTAAGTCCAGACATTAGGAAGATAAGGAACTTCAAGAAAAACTTTATCCTGTGCTTTGTTCTCACAGATACTAGAGGGTTAAAAAATAGGAACAGGTTTATACAGGATTGCGGGAAAGGAGGGGGAGTAAAGAGAAGATCAGAGAGAACTTGTGGCTTCTTCAGTTTACTGTGTCAAAGCGCCATATTTGGGGTATCTGTTTCTGAGCCCCCCAAATTATAGTAAAGCATAATAGTGTGCCTAGTTCCTTTCATTTCAAATAGACTATTAATCATAAAAAAATCCCTAGAGAACTACTTATTTAAATTTGATTTTACAAATATAAAAACTAAGGTCCAGAGAGTTAGAGTTACTTATTTCACAAAGCTAGACAATAAGAATCAAGGATAGATTCGGAGAGTCTGAATCCAGTCCTATTACATCATATTTTTTATTACAGCATAATTGTAATACAGAATATAGAAGCAGTCCTTGGAGTTAATGCTTACATGTAACTCTAAATCTAAAACCTCTGAAAGCTGAAAACCCCAAACTTGGCGTCAAAACTCATTTAGTGACAGAAACCTAACATAAAATCAAGTAGGACGATTTATCATTTTCATGCATCTTAGTGTGATTTTTTTCATATATTTCATTGCAGAAATACCAATACATTTGATTATAGGCTTCGGCCCTAGATCCTGCTAGAGACTAATATGTAATATTTGTCACACGCACTGTGTAACTTTTCTAAAATTAAAATCGTTCTGAGTTTTAAAATACACTTGACCCTAAGAATTTTAGGTAAGGTAGAGTGGACACATATTTCAATCACATGTTCTTTCACTGGAAAACTAGAAGACCAAGAGCAATGTAGACACAAAAGAGGGTAAAGAAATTGTTTAGTACAATGCGTTTATATCACAGATGAGAAAACTAGGAGTTCAAGCAAGTTATAGAAAATTAAATATAGATAAGTGGACTACTCAAGGGGCTGTAACAAACTGGTTAACATATGGAAGTATCACAGGAGCTGTACTGACATGTATGTGTGGTGTTTGTATGGTCTATGAAAATTAAGGCAACATAAAAAAGGTGGTCAATGTAGGGAAGAGGTCAACTATGGAGGGTCTAGTGTAGTCAAAATACCACAAGAGGCAACTCTCTGACTCCTATCAAGAAAACTTTTGATCAAATCACAAACATGAATATCACACTTCACCTCTTCTCTGGATTATTTCACATAAATCATCTCTGTATTCTTCACAATTGCCTAGCATTTGTTACCAATATTATCTTCACGTGGGTAAGGGTCTTTGAGAAACTATGTAAGTTGTCTGAGGTCACACAAGTACAAAGATCACACTCGCAATTTATACTTAGGGCAGTCTGGCTCTAAAAACTAATGTTTGCCCCCATAGCTTCTAATTAATGAGACTTACTTAAGAATAAGATCATTATAAGATTTTTAAAAAATGCTTTATGAGCTATAAATCCTTTTTTTAAATCGTTGCAAATAAATCTGTTGAGTCTCAGAAAAAAATATATTTACAATTTTGAAGAGATATTGTAGAACCCCAAATTCAGCTTATGTATCCACCTACAGCTAAAGCCAAAAGCTGTGACACCAGTGCTCGGCAATAGAGAAAGGTTTATTTGATTTGGTCAGTGAGAAAACAAGAGAGCCAATCTGTCAGATCTGTTTTGTCACAGAGATGAGGAAGGAAGTATTTATGTGGCTAGAGAATTAAGAGGGGGATACAGGGAACTAAAACAGGAAGTCTAAGTTGCTTTTCGTCTCAGATAACGCCTTGAGTAACTAGATTCCTAGGCACCAGCAAGTAGTATCAACTTCTTCCCAGAGCTTTCAATCCTTTTGCAAAACAAACCTACAAATTCTCCTTGTGACCTAGCTTTGTCTCTTTCTACTTGACAAAGAAACAGTGTATCAATGGTTAATCATTGCTTTGAGAATAAGGGGTGCTAGACCTTAATGTGTAAACAATCCAGGGCATAGTAAAATTTTACATTATTTCAATCATTAAAAATGCTGGGGTACTAAAATCTCAAGAAACCTGAGACTTTAGGCTTTTTTTTTATTATTAGAATACTGAGGTTTCATTATTTGTTAAATTACTACTTTTCTTATATAATAATAAATTAGGAATATTGAGATATTTTGAATATACTATTTATCCATCTGTAAGAATAGAAGTTATCAATGACAAAAATCAACAGTTGAACAAAAGAAGGTAGGCAGCATTTTTTTCTCAGACTGGAGAAAAAAAATATTCTTAACAGTGAAAAATAATTATAGAAAAACTTCTAAATTTGAATTAAATTATTGTTTTATTACTTATATACACATAAGATTAAACTATTCAGTTCTATGTGCTAATGGCTACTGTACAACTATTAACTCAAAACAGATTTACAGCTTAAATACAATAAAAAAATTACAAACATATCAATGCAAATGAAAATCATTAATATAGTGTGACAGATGATATTGGTTGAAATTAAGATGTCTTGCAATGTCCATATAATATTAGCTGCTTCTGCATGGGTTCTTTTGAAATGCATGGCATATAGTCACTGTGTGCCCTATAAAGGCTCAATTGTCCTAGAACTTTCTGTTTGGTTTATATTCAAACAATTGTTAAATGTTAATCTGTGTATGGTCGTTGAGATCATTCAGTCTTCATGTGGTTTGACTGTATCATTATATATTAAATCCTCCTCAGTTCTTTTCTTATTAGCTCTGGGCAAATAAAGTACTCTTGACACTTGAACAACTTAGAGATTAAGGGCTCCAACCCCCTACACAGTGAAAAAACTGCATGTAACCTTTACTTCTTCAGAACATAATTACTAATAGTCTACCGCTGACCAGAGCCTTACTGATAACAAATAGTCCATCAACACATATTTTGTATGTTATGTGTATTATATATTCGTTGCAATAAAGTAAGCTATAAAAAAGAAAATATCATTAAGAAATTATAAGAAAGTGAAAATATATTTACTATTCCTCAAATGGAGTGGACCATAAAGTTTTTCACCTTCTCATCTTCACATTAAATTAGCTAGAAGGAAGAGAAAAAGAAGGGCTTTTTCTTGCTGTCTGAGGAGTGTGAGAAGCAGAAGAGGTAGCGTAGGTGAAAGGGGCACAGGAGAGGCAGGCACACTTTGCATAATTTGTACTAAAAAAAAAAACCCCAAACACCTGTAAGTCAGTGGTTCTCAACCTGTGGGTCATGACCCCTTTGTAACAATGAAAATATACCACAGTATTAGGAAGGTTGAGAACCATTGCTGTAAGTGGACCCAGGTAGTTCAAACCCACATTGTTTAAGGGTCAATTAAGTAGTACATAGTATCCATGAAGTGATACTAATGTGAACACTTAAATCTCAGGAGTACATTCAGGAAACGGGGGTGGTCATCAGGTGGGTCAGCATATTATTTCTACCACCAACACTAGTAGATTTTCATCAAAAAGGATAAGGTCAAATTAAAAATAAATTATTTATTTATCTTAACATGTAATGGGTTTATTATTTTTAGTTTTAATGAATTAAGAAATAAAAAGTCTTAGAAAAAAATAATTATTATGGAGAAATTGTGGGCCTCCATAGACTTCCAAGAGTCCAAGCCCTCTAATTTATAAATTCTGGACTAGCATATCATTTTATCTTTAAAGCATTAGTCATCATTTCTACTTTTTCAAAGTTTAGTTTCTTATTTCTTCTGAATAGGAGACTTTGTTGTGGGCTTTGCCATTTTTGCACTCTCTTTCTTTAAAGCAATTTAGGTTTCTTCCCCCAAAGATTAGCAACTATTCAAAACAGAGCATGATTTTTATGACCTGTGATTATTAATTTACTTGGAGTAGAAAAGTACAGCCTTTCAAAGGGAGAGTGCATATATTTGGGGAAACAGGTATAATCAAAATAAAGATGGAGCAAGCTCAGTGTTTTGTTCTTTTTTTTTTTTTTTTTAACTCTGGCCATTACCTTGTTAGAGTAGGAGACTAAGAAAGGGGCTGAGAGTGATGCAGGTGTTAAGGCAAACAACCTTCAGGCAGAGGCTAACTAGAGGATGTGATAAGCACAGTCAAGAACCTCTTCAACTGGCTTGCTAGCATGTCTGTCACCTTACATGAATGTTGGCTAATCATTTACATTGTTTCTTTAAAATTTCTCCACTCTTGGAATTACCATGACAGTTCCAAAACAACCCTATAAAGCAAGAACATGGGAGAGAACCCAATTCTAGTAATTACTATACAAATTCTTAGTAAAAGCTAACCCTGTGACTTTGAATATTCCTCCCTTCAATTAGTGAAACTACAAAAGATCTAAATTCACTTTCTCCCAATCCAGGTGCTCTGTTTTGAGCCTGCCCACCCTCTGAGAGTGTACTTTTGTTTTCAATGAAAGGTGTTACTTCCTTGGCTTACATCATGTGTCCTGAATTTTTTTCCTGAAAGATCACTGAGTGTTCTTGGTAATGTTGTTTTTACCATCAACATCCATGGATACTGCCACTTAGAAAAGCAGAGCACTAAATTCAGAGACAAAACTTATCTACAAGTCAATCTAGTATGATAGGAGGTAATCAGAAAAAGCAGCAAATGTAAATGTCACATTAGAAGAAATAGAAATAACAAAGTGATCTGAAAATTATTTAAAAAAAAAAAAAGTCTTCAAAATTTTGTAGAACGTACTTGAACTTCCCACCCACACACCCACAGGTGGCCCTAACCTTATAATGGCAGAGCAGCATCTGGACTCAGAATTGCCGTCTAAGTACCTATCATCAGATCAGTTTAATGTACTTTATAAAATCTCTCTACCACACCAGCTGTGTCTCACAGCAGTCTTTGAATGATGGATAGCATCCAAAAGAAACTGGTGATTATCATGATGGAGTCCTCAGCGAGTCCTGCTCTCTCATGTTCTTCACAGGGATGAGCACCAGGGATTCACAGTGAAGTAAATTGAAAGCATATGGGGTTGGCTTTAGGGGACATACTTGGACAGGAAGTTCAAGGCCACTTGAGGCCTCCTTCATACACTGATACTAACATCATATTGATAGGTTTCTTCTTCAATAATCTTGGAGTCTAGAAAAACCAAGGGCCCTGGAGGTCAAGTATTTCTGTTCAATGTGTGCATCATTCCAGTTAGGAACAAGAAGCATCTTCTGAGGGATGGGTAAGGCAGAAGCTAGCCAAGCTGAAACAAGAGCAGATAAAACTGGAATGCCTACAGACAGGACAAACCAGATAAGCACCTTTGAGTGCCTGAAATATTCAGCAAAGTCAAAGATAGAGGGAATTTTTTGAAGTGACTGTAAGAATAGCTTCACAAGCCAGATGTTGAAAGAAAAATGTTGATTCCCTGTCTTCTAAAACTTTAGAACCAAACAGCACCCTTGTGAAGTTAAATTTTTGATGTGCTGTTTTAATCTTAGTGCATTATTCCTGGCTTTTTCATTTATGTACAGTTTACCTAAGATTACAAATCTTGTAAGTCATCTCACTATTGTACTATTGCAGAGCAATAATGTCTTCATCTCCTCAACAGTGTTCCTATATCACTGCTGTAACTACAGCTTTTCAACCAGACATCAACTCGAGGAATTTCTTAACTTCTTGCTCCTTTTTAGAAATAAGAAAGGCTGGTACCTTTTGTGAATTAGACCGGAACTACTCTATAAGTAACAAGTTCTACCTGTCATTTTTCAGCTACAAGGCACTCTGGTGAATTATTGAATTATCATTTTAAAACTTTCTTTCCAATTAGATTTCACTAGTCATCTATTTTTAAGAAATGTCCACAGACTGAAAGGCCCAATGAGGTCCATGTTACTATCGCAAAGATAGTAGTGTGCTGTCATGTTAATTTCCTCTTATTTACTGTGTAACTAGTACCCATTAACACATTCTACCAACAAGTATATTTACCCCAATTTAGATGGGGTCTTTTTCTAAAATTGGATTAAAACTACTATTTTTCACTGCTATAGGACATTATGAAAAAATAAGTAGGTCGACTTAGTTTTGCAATAAAAAACATACAGTCTTTGAAACAAACAGAGCCTCTACAGGTGAGTTAAATAGTAAACAAGTCTTAAGAAATAGTACATTGAAAGACAATTGAAAATTATTCAGCATATAGTACTATAGGAGATTAAGATGTAGGGGCACTATGAAAGTTTTGAGATACAAAATTAAAAAAACATAAATATATCATTTATATTCTATGTACTTTTGCACTTGTATAAACCATTTTTGAAACACTCTTTCCACTCATTTTCTTCAAGCACTGTAAGCTCATATTCATAGGCACGAACAGCTTCTTCAAGATGGGGAACCTTCTTACATGCACGTGATTTTTTAACAGGAAATCATCATATGGGACCAGATTAGGACTGTAGGATGGATGAGTCATAAGTTTAACCTTATAGATTCCAGGAACTGAATGATGATGCTGGCTGTGTGGGCAGAAACATTGTCCTGGTGCAAGATGGTCCCCTTCAGTCTCGTCCTTGGCCACCATTCTTGAAACTTCCCAGAAACTTTTAGTAGGTACACTATGTTGTGCCACTGAGCACAGAACAGGTACAACATGACCACTTCCAACACTTTGGGCCTACTTCATTTTTGTTGGTAGATTTTATTTTTTATTTATTTATTTTTTGAGACAAGAGTCCCACTACGTTGCCCTTGGTAGAGTGCCGTAACTTCACAGCTCACAGCAACCTCGCACTCTTGGGCTTATGCAATCGCTTTGCCTCAACCTCCCAATTAGCTGGGACTACAGGTCGGCTATTTTTTGTTGCAGTTGTCACTGTTGTTTAGCAGGCCTGTGAAGGGTTCGAACTTGCCTGCCTCCCTATGTGAGGCTGGCGCCCTAACCACTGAGCTACAGGCGCCGAGCTTGGATTTTAATTGTTGGTGGATTTTAATCAGGAAAAATCCACACTGTCAAGTGATGCTTAGTCACTGGATCAACTGGTAAATCCAGGTTTTTATCACCAGTAATGATATCAGAAATGTGTCTTAGACTTGCCTCTTTCAAATCTGACCAGAATTTCTTCACAGCATTCAACCCAGAGGAGCTTTTGCTCAACTTCAAAATGTGAGGCACCCATTGAGATGAAACTTTCCTGACTCAAAGATAACTGGGCAGGATTTTGGACACTATAGTGATCCAATCTATAATGAAGTGGCCATTAAATGCCACTTCTTTGTTTTCACAGACCATTTTTCGACAGCAGTGATTTTTTTCCAGGCATTGAGGTTGCTAGTCACTCCTTTCCTCATCTTCAGATGAGGTCTATTGGAAAAGCATCTCTAAGTCGTCCCAACAGAGAAGTTTCTGTCTTGACTGAAGGTGGCTAGTTGGCAGCTAAGTTTTAGAGCCGTGCATTTAGATGTCACGTCTTTAGCACAACTTGAGTATTTAGCTGTGATTCTAGAGCCACTGGAAAGATCCCACTTGATGTGCTGACTTGATTATGATGAAATGACACAGAAACTTCCGATAATTAAAAATAGAGTATAGAAGAAATCAGTAGAGATGAGTAGGGCTGGAGACAGGGAGACTGAGGCTCACATTTGTACTTGGGCTAAGAGAAACTAGCCTGTCTTATGTTGTTTAGCCCCAAACGTATTCAAAATTTTGACAGAAAGAACTGAAGTTTTTACTGTTTGATTTTGCGACAGCAGTCCCATACAAGGACTTTCTGAAGTTTCAGTTTTCAAATAAACTGTGTTTTATGGAGACCTATGGTTCAAAAAAAGCATTTTAGGAGATGTTAAAGAGAAGGGTAGAAGGACTCGAATATCTACTTTAGCATGCCTTCTTCTCATTTTACCAATATTTATTCTTATTTACAATTTTGTTCTTATTACTAATTTTCTTCTTATTCTATTAATATTTAAGAAATATGTTTATTGAACAATTACTGCACGTCAGGCTAGGATCTGGGAACATGTATGTAAATAGGAGTTGGCTCATGAAGTTTGTGGTTTAATGGAGGAGACAAACCTCAATCAAGGACTCACACAAGGCATATTACATACCTAGGTTAGTCCTCTGAGGAAAGGCATACAACTCTTATTAAAAGAATTTTACTAGACCTGTGGGTCAAAGAAGTTTTTCCCAAGATAGGAACGCATGAGTAAGTTCAGAAAAGATGAGTAGCTAACTGCCCAAGGTGATGGATAAGGGGAACATTTCAGATGGAGAGAACAGTATGTGCAAAGGCCCAGTGATAGAAAAGGAAAATGTGTTGAAAACTTAGATGCCTGCATGGCTGGAATACCAAGAATAGGGAAAGACAGGTATAATCTGAGACTGGACAGATGAATATAGACAAAAAAGAGCTTGTGTATCACGTTAGTTAATTTTTTTTTTTACGTTAGTTAATTTTGTTTTTAATCTGAGAATAGTATAAAGCCATTGAAGGATTTAAAACACAGGAAAAGATACTACATATTAACATTTTAATACATTATTTTGAGGTAATTGTAGATTCACGTGCAATTGTAAGGAGTAATAGAGAAAGATCTGATCTGATATGCCCTCCACCCAGTCCCCCATAAGTAACATCTTCTAAAACTATAGTACATTATCAACACTAAGATACTGACATTGATACTATCAAGATATAGAACATTTCTATCACCAAAAGGGTCCCTCATGTTGTCCTTATATAGCCACATCCACTTTCTACTTGTCCCACCCTATACTTAATCCTAGGCAACATTAATCTGATCCTCATTTCTGTAATTTTGTTGTTATATAAATGAAATAATATATATATAAACTTTTGGTTATCTTTTTTTATTCATTCAGCATAATTATCTCAGGAGTTATTGAAGTCATTTCATCTATCAGCTCATTCTTTTTATTGCTATGTACTGTCCCATAGTATGGACAGTTTGAGCAGTCACCCATTTAAAAACATCTGGATTGTTTCCAGTTCTGGCTATTGTCAATAAAGCTGCTGTAAGTACTCGTGTGTAGGTTTCTGTGTGAGTTTGAGTTTTCATTTCCTGGAGATAAATGCCCAAGAGTGCAATTTCTGGGTTGTATGGTACTTGCATGTTTAGTTTTTTTTTAAAAAAGCATGCTGTGAAACTAAGTATTTAGATTCTTACCAGCAATGTAAAGTGCCCTAGTTTCTCTGCATTCTTGCCAGCATTTAGTGCTGTCACTACTTTTTATTTTGTCTGTGCTAATAAGTATACAATCATGGTTTTAATTTGCATTTCCCTAATGGCTAATGTCTTAGCCTATTCCTGCTACTATAACAAAATTCCTCAGACTGAATAATTTATAAATATAAATTTATTTCTCAGAGTTCTGAAAACTAAGTCCAAGATCAAGGCATGAGCAGACATGGTGTCTGGTGAAGATTTACTCTCTGTTTCATAAATGACAACTTTTTATTGCATTCTCACATGGCAGAAGAACAAAAAGAGGCAAATGGGCTCCCTCAGTCCCTTTTACAAAGGAATTAATACCCTTCTTAAGGCTCATGATCCCTCAGGATCTAATCCCCTCCTAAAGGCTCCACCCCTTAAAACAATTGCATTGAGGATTAAGTTTCAGTGTGAATTTTGGAAAGCCACAAGCATTCAAACAATAGCAGCTAATAATGATCAAGGTCTTTTATGTGTTTATTTTTCATCCTTATATTCTCTTTGATGAAATATCTGTTTATTTGTCCATTGTTAAACTGAGTTGGTTGTTTTCATGCTGTTGATTTTGGATATTTCTTTATATATCCTAGATGCAAATCCTTTATCAGATATATAATTTTCAAATATTTTTGCAGAGCAAAGTTTTCTAATTTTGAAGAAATTTGATTTGTCTATTTTTCTTTTTGTAGATTATAATTGTGGTGTTTAGACTAAGAATTCTTTGTCTAATGCTAGATACTCAAGATTTTCTTCAATTTTGTTCTAAATATAATTTTAGGTTTTACATTTAAGTCCATGATCCATTTTGAATTAATTTTTTGTATAAAGTGTGAGACTTATATTAACATTTATTTATGCTTATACATGTCTAATTCTTCCAGTACCTTTTGTTGGAAATTCTATCTTTGCTATTTGAGTTGCTTCCTTCCTTGGATTCCTTTTGCACTTTTGTCAAAGACTCAACTGGACATATTTGTGTAAATCTATTGGGGGTTTTCTATTCTATCCTATTCATCTACGTATCTATCCCTCTACTAACATAACACAGTCTTAATTACTCCAGTAAATATGGTGAATCTTGAAAACAAGAAGACTGAGTTTTCCTATTAATTCCTTTTTATTTTCAGTTTGTTTTATCTATTGTAATTCCTTTGCTGTTCCATGTAATTTTAAAATAATCTTTTCTATATCTATAAAACAAAAAGATATTACTGGGATTTTGACTGTGATTGTTTCAAATCTATACATCAATGTGGACAGGTGTATTTATGTTGAGTCTTCCAATCCATGAAGTGGTTTACCTCTCCATTTATTTAGAACTTACATTTCTTCTATCAAGGTTGTGAAGTTTTCAGCCTTCAAGTTTTATTATCCATATTATAAGTATTTCATTCTTTGAGCAATTATAAATGACTTTGTATTTTAAATTTTGATGTCCACATGTTTGTTGTTAGTATGTAGAGATCCAAATAATTTTTGTCTGTTTATCTTATAACCTGTGGTTTTTATTAAACTCATTATTTTTAGGAATTTTTTAATAGATTTCATGAATTTTTCCTGTGTAGAAAATCATGCTCTCTACAAATAGGAACAATTTTATTTATTTATTTATGATTTGTGTTCTTTTTATTTTCATTTCTAGCTGGCCTCATTGCCCTCACTGGAACTTATAGCACCACACCGAATAAAAGCGTTGATGGTGGACTTTCATGCCTGTTCCCAACTTTAGGAGGAAGTGGTCAGGATTCAGCATTACTATCAAATCTGATGTTATCTGTAGATTTTATTGAAGTTCTCCTGTGTTTCTCTTTTTGAGAATTTTTATCATGAATAAGTTTTAAATTTGGTCAAATTCTTTCGCTGAATCACTGGCATGATTGTATTTACCCTTTTTTTTAACCTGTTAATATGATGTATTATTAATACATTGAATTAACATTGAAGTAATCTTATGTACCTGGAATAAACCTGATGTGAATATGGTATATAATTATTATTATATAAGCTCTGATTCTATTTGAGAATGTTTTGTTAAGGATTTTCACATCTTTTGAGGCTAGTATTATGGAAAGTTTTCTGCTTATGGGTTCCAGGTTGGATATAGGCTCCAACAAGAAGACCCAGGGTAATTTCCATGAGAGATGATGGTACTTTGGACTAAATGTTGTTGAGACAATAAGCAAGGAGATCGAGTAGTGATTAATTTGAGAGGTATTATAAAAGATTATATAAATTTGTTGATGTATGGAATGTGGGTCGAGGGAGGAAAATATGTCAAAGATGACCCCAGGGTTTTGGTTTGCATACTATAAGGCTAGGCAGCAGTTCTCAACCCGTGGGTTGTGACCCCTTCGTAACAATGAAAATACATCCTGCATATCAGATATTTACACTATGATTCATAACAGTAGCAAAATTACAGTTATGAAGTAGCAATGAAAATAATTTTATGGTTGGAGGTCATCACTACATGAGGAACTGTATTAAAGGATCACAGCATTAGGTGTTATAAAGGTTGAGAACCACTGGGCTAGAGATATCATTCACTTTGTCAGAATATTAGAAGAATGCCAGGTTCTGGGTGGAAGGGTGAATCATGAGTTTAGTATGAAACATAATATATATAATGTGCCTGAGCTCCCAACTGTCACGTAGGCAGAGCAGAGGCCTGTGTTGGAAGTCATTTGATGTAGTAATTAAAACTGCATAAATTTGTGAAATTGCCAAGGAAGCAAATATAGAGTGAGGAGACAATTGGGGTAGATAGAGGTGGAAGAGCCTGCAAAGTAGACAGAATTTAGCAGCCAGAGAAATAGGATTAAACCAAGACAGCATGACATTGTGGAAGTTAAAGTAGAGAAATACATTAAGTGTTACCAAAAAGAAAAAGGAATTGTCAACCATATAAAATGATGCTTAGAGAAAAGGTAAAATGAGGACTAAACCATGCATTGGATTTTGTGACAGGGAAACCACCGGTGATTTTAATGAGAGTTCTTTGGGTGGAGTGAGGGGGCGGAAGCCTGAATGGAGTGAAAGATGAGTGGGAGGTGAGGAAGTAGAAACAGTGACTATTGACAACCATTTAAAAGTTTGGCTGTGAAGGGGAGGAGAGAGGCAGGGCAATAACTGGGTGAAAATGTACCAGTCAAGGGGGACATCTTTGCAAAGTGGAAAGGCTTCTGCACGCTTCAGTATTGCTATATTAGGCTTCTTTATAAGTTTTCATTTATGAAAAGATTATAGGACTTTTTAAAAATGCTATGCCTTGTTTTACAGGCAAAACAGAAAATGTGAGTTATCCCACAGAACTTGGGAAAAGGGAGATAATAGAACTGAAATCAGAACTCAAAACACAGGAATGGGCTCGTCTGAACTGGGTTTGCTTCAGCAGCTGTCTTACTTGTGCAGTTACAGAAGCAGATGATGCTCACAGTTACTCCGCACTGCTTTCTGGAATTGTCAACATTGTTTGGGTTTATCTGACTACCACGACCACGACCCTCGCTCTTAACTATAAACCTCAGAGAGATAAGTGGCTCTTCAGTTATGCTACATAAATTCTATTTCTTCTTGTAAAGGTAATTAATTTAACTTAAAATATGATTTTTTCAATATATATATATATTCTAGAGACAAATGATAACACATTTCAAAGTTCTTAGCTTAGTTCATTCTCCTAATAATTCAGTAGAGCATATAGGACCCATGGTTCACTAATTCAATCAATATATTCTAAATACCTGTATCCAGGCACTATGAAGAATTTTAGTGATTTAGATGCATTAGGCAGGGGCTATGCTCTCCAAAAGCTTACAATCCATATGGGGAGATGCTTATAAAACCAGATGGTGAGTGTTGTGATGGAGCATAAAAAGTCATATGCTCCAACCCAGCCAGATCTGGGACAGTTCAGGAGGCAAAGCCAGAAGAGTGAGAAAAAGCCAAGTAGTAATGTAAGGAATACCCCAATGGCATGGAAACTTCAGGGCGCTATTTGAAAATTACTAGAGTAAAAATTATGTGGAGTTATAGGAAATGTGCCTGGATATGTAAGCAAGAGAATCTTGGATGTTTTTTTCCCAGAAACTTGGGGTTTACCGCTATATATAGTGGGTAAAGAAACATTAATAATCATTGTCAAAAGCTACTAACCTCAGGTATTCTGGCCTTTGGCTATGTAGTTTGGTGTTGGAATTGGCTGAAAGATATGAAGAGTCTAGTTTGGTGTTTCTCATCAGTTCTGGGAATCTGCAAGGTTCTAGTTTTGGGGGAGGAACTGGAAAGATGATGGTCTCATCTGGTGTGACCGGTCCCTTATGCTGGCTAAGGGGATGGCAATAGGGAGGGATTTTTTAGATTTTTTAGATAGACCTAAATGGGGGGAGGAATGTTCATATGGTTTAAGCTTCAGAAAGCATTCTTACCAAATCAGAACTACATTACCAAGAGTTACCCACCAAAAGTTTTATGGATAGAAAATTAAGCTTAATCTTGGTGAGAACGGCCACCATGGCCATTTTATTAATAAGTGCTAGGTAGACTGTAAAGACTTATTATTGCAACTTCTATACTATGTCTTACAGTATCAATACACCATGTGAGATGAACTTTTTGTTCTATAAAATGTGAAATAATTTTATTAACTGTCATAATTTTAGGAATAAATGATTTATTTTGGCCTTAAGTACTGCAGTTGACTGATTGCCATGGTGGTACACTTTATAGTCACTTAGTTAATATTTAGAATTTTCTAATTTGAAGGTTTCTTTTCATGTTTTAAAAACACTACAAGGTTTCAAAATTTGTATAAAACCTTAAAAACCTTATATGCCTTTAGCATTGTGCCTATAACTCCCAAAGAATAAAACAGGTTTGTGTGCTAGGGGAATTGCTAGACAGGGGAATGGAACAATAATTAGGGATGAGGATCTTGCAAGGTTGTACAAGTATACAGATACTGGGTACACACCCAGAAGCAAAGCCTGGTTCTCATTCAGTATTTTTTAAACTAGAAAGCCATACATTTAGAAAGAGACCCGTTAGAAAGTTGACAATTTTGAAGTACATTTTCAGTTTACCTTAACAAATGTAAGCAATACTTTTTCCCTTCTATGTGCTTCTAAAGATCTTGAGATTTTTACTGACTCAAGGAAAAGGAATTCAAGTAAATTTCTCTCCTAACAGGCAGACCAAGTGTTTAGATTAGTTGTGACAGTTGCTTCATCACTCTTCAGTACTTGCTGAAGAGTATTCAAAAGGGCCTCAGCCTTCAGACACTGACATTTATTTATTTATTTGTTTATTTAATTATTTTTTGAGACAGAGTCTCACTCTTTAACCCTGGGTGGAGTGCTATAACATCATAACTCACAGCAACTTCAAAATTTTGGGCTCAGGAGATCCTCTTGTCTCAGCCTCCCTAGTAGCTGGGACTACAGGTACCTGCCACAGTGCCCAGCTGTTTTTTCCCATTTTTTAGTAGAGACAGCATCTTGCCCTTGCTCAGGCTGGTCTCAAACTCCTGGCGCAGGCAGTCCACCCGCCTCCCCTCCCAGAGTGTTGAGATTACAAGTATGAGCCACCACACCCAGCCCAGACATTGAAATTTAAAGTAGTATTAAACCCTTAACAGATCCTTGATAGGTTAAATGATACAGATTTCTGTATAGAACTTCATCTTGATACACAGAATTTATCAATTATTCTATGCTGAACATATCGATTAAAGCATAGACTTCACAAAACCTGTATTAATAGCCAAATAAGAAATGAGGAGAGGTGGGTCACTGACTAGAGTCTGTAATAACCTGTGGACAAAACTGGTGCTGTCTTACAGGCTCCTATCATTCACATGTACATAAATTATACATATGATTATAAAATTATAGCATTTGATTTTCCTGTTTATCTTTTATCACTTGAACTAGAACAACAGGTCCAGATTGACATAAATTAATGAATAATGAAATTTCAAAGAGATCAGGAATAATTGTATCTTATGCACCGAGGATGCTCTCTGTAATAGAAAACGAGTAAAATTGGCTCTAAGCAAGAAAAATCCATACCTTACATAATAAAGGTAGACTGAATTCCTGCATTGGTTGAGTCAGAAGCGCAAAGGAGTAGTCCAGGATGAATTACCATCTGTCTTCTGTCTTCTTTGTGCAGAAAGGTAGTGGCTCAGGCTGCCTCTTCTTGTGTTTTCAAGATGACTTTCTAACAAGGCAGGAAAAATGTTGCCTATCCACGTCCAGTTTAAGTGGGGATGGAGAAAGAGAGAAAGAGTGAATGTTAGAGCCATTCTTTCATTATGACCAAGCCTCTCTTAGATCCTTTGCCCACACCTGGATCAGGCATTTTTATTTGGTGAATCAGCATAAACCTTTTGGCATGACTGGGATCGGTTTTTCCTAAACTTCAAGGGCAAGTAGATACTTGAACAAAATCAAGATTCTGTTAGAAAGAAAAAGCAAAAAATGAAGCATAAGAAACGTAGGTGATAAGCTACCAACAGCGTATACTACATAGGTATATTTTAATTGGCTTTTGGAGGAATTGGCAGTTTCATGGCGTGGAATTCTTTTAGACTAGATGGAAAACACAAATGTAGGAGAATGAATGTATTGGGGGATAGGTGTTCTAAAAGCAAAATTTTCTTTCCTTATTTACATAGGATGAGACTTAGACTTTAGCATTGAGTAAAATATAGAATATTTGTAAGAGTATTGATATTAGTAATAAAAATTAGTAATTCATCTGTGTCTTAAGTCTTTTGGATGCCTGTTCAAAAATAAGTAAAATCATAACTTAAAAGGTTAGGAGTAGTGGAGCAGCTCAATACATTTCTCAGTTGGAAAACATATCAGAATGTTTCCCGTAGAGAATTTTTATTATGAAAGAAGTAAATAGAAGCAAATACATACAACAGTTTTATAATAATGAATAGAAGACCGGAAACCCTTGACTTTTGCTGGAAGAAAGCCCGTAACTTACTTTGGCATTTGATGAAAGGAAGATAAGAGGGTTATTAAAAAAGGTATTGAGTATATTCCTTGCATCATTTACATAATTATACACAAAAATACACTGTAAAAGGCCACAGATACAACTACCCTTGGAAAATGATTTATTGTCACAAGTACATAGGTCTTTGGTTACGTGTGACCTATTCATCTATCTAGAGTTGACATACTCATCCTTGTAGTCACTGGTATAGCAAATCCCCTGGCAACTGCTTGACAATTGAATTGGTATTAAATATTTTCATTCTCACCATTGCATCCACTCTTCAATCTATTCTTTATTTCAAAAAACATATATCAAGGTCCCACTCTATAGCATGTATTATACCAGGTTTTGGAGATACAGAGATGAAAATATCATTCCAGTCTTCATCAAGTTTAAAATGTAGACAGGATGCATTCATATAAGTCAGTGCTATACAATATCATGATTCTTATAGACCCACATACAAAGAGTTAGAGGAGTATAGAGGAAGATGTGGCTCAGTCAGTCAGATGAAGTCACTGGTGGCGTTATTGAAGACAGGATGTTTGAACTGACTCTGAGGATGAGAAAGTTTATAAGGTGCCAAGAAAGTGATGAAGGGGAGGATGGCATTTCAGGAAGAGGGAGTGGAAATTACACCTTTTATAGAGGTGAAGAATAAGATGTTATAATGGAGGTCCTGAAAAGGAGGGTCAGTAGAAAACTAGGGCATCTGAAGAGCTAGGTGGGGATCAAATAGATTCAAAAGCCAGAAGGCCAGGCAGGAAAAACAATTTGAATTTGTCCAAAATCCAGACATTTCACATATTTCCAGAGTAAATTTATTTAGTTTCAAATATGTCAGGACAGTCCATTATCCCCTCTTCTTGACAGGACATACCAGTTAAGATTATATGTAACTAAAAATCCTGAATAAATAATGTCTTAAATAAATTAGGTATGTTTTTTCAAATATGAAGCTGTCTGATACAGACAGTTTAGAGCAGATGTGGCAACTCAAGGATTTGATTACAACTCATTCCCCTTGACTGTTTCTACTCTGCTGAGCTTATCATTGTGCTGTGCTCCTTGTGATCACAAAATGTCTCTTGAAGCACTTGCATTCAAAAGACGCTTGCATTCTAGTATAGGTTTAAAAAAATAAAATGCAAAGGGCACATGCCTGCTAGGTTTTCCTCTTTGAAGGAACTTTCAAAAAAAGCCTAACATTATGACTTCCATTTTCATTCCATAGCTCAGAACTGTAACATCATTATTCCTATGTGCAAGAGAAGTTTTGGGGTGGAAGACTTAGTAGGTATGCACAACACAGGTTGATAACATTTTTTTACACCGAGATTAGAATATGTAAATGTAAAAGGTTTATTTTATTCTCTTAGAGGAGAAAGAGAGTGAGAGACAACAAAAGAGAGGAGGGAAAAAAGAGGTGGGTGGAGGAGACAATAGGGAGAAGGCATGGCATCCTGAAAAAAGAGGAAAAATCACCACAGAAAACAAGCAGAGGGCAAGTTTTATGGAAGCAAAGGGAAAGAACAATAGTGGTTGTGGTCAAATTAACAGACTACTTTGGAACTGCTGCACCCACTCAAGTCTTCTTCATGGTGGGCTAATGCAAAAGTGGAAGGCAAGCTTATCACTGATGATCCTGATTCTGTTGATTTTGCCCTCAAGATATGGTTAAGGACTAAAACTTACACTTTATTGTTTGTCCGGGAACTCCAAAGCTGTAAAACAGCTTTTCAAAAGCAATGAACTGATGACTGTAAAGAGAAAGATTTACATTTCCTTTCTGTCTGCTCTTTTTAGGTGTTGTGAAAATAAGAGTCCCCATCAGGTGCCGGCCTGGAGGGGGAGAAAGAAATAGAGCAAACAGCAAAGAGAGATTGATTTTTAGCCCTTACTGAAAAACACATGAGTTAATAGTTGTTCTGTTATTTCACTATTAAGACCAACCATATTTTTAAGAAGCTTACAAGTGTGCATTATTAGCTGAGCACATTGTTTTTCTGAACCAAATTTAGGTTTTGTTGGTAATGAAGAAGGGAAGATAGTGGGTAGGTAAATATTAGTCATCAACATAAAGTGTTGAGGCTGATAGCCCTACAACAGTAATTCCCATTCCATCCCTCCTGCTTATTACCCATGACCACACGTGAAATCAGGTAAAGTTGAAAGTGCCAGATTAGTATATGGGACTTGGCTACTTGCCGTGACACTTGTACAGATCACTGGCCCTTACTGAGCACAGTGTCATTCCATAAATCTTGGAGTATTATCTGACAAACCTCTTGAAATATGTTTGCTATGAGATCTATCTAGATGCATACACCCATTTATAACCTCAACAATGCCCTTGTTTATTTTCACCAAAATTCACTTAGACTATTAGTTTTAAAACTATAGAGTGTATCACTGTTACAGGGAGGGCTTGATAAAATACATTATTTCTGGGTCCTAACTTCAGAGTTCCTAACTAGATCTGAGGTGAGCCTTGAGAATTTGTATTTCTAAGTTCTCAGTTAAATATATTTATGCTAATGATGACTGCACTTGAAGAACTAGACAAAATGTAGAAATGTAGTAGATTCTTTAAAGAAATAACTCTGGGTGCTGAATATATGCCTTGTCCATGAAAAATTTTCTGTTCTTCATTTATTCTTTATTAATTTTTAATGTAACATTTATGAAAGCCTCTGTATAGGACTGACAGTGTGCTAACCACTCTATATGATGTATATTAGCAAATCATATTGGCATCCCATTGGTGGGCTCTATAATTACGGCCATTTTACACATGGGCATATTTAGAAAGTAGTAGTAACTGAATGAAATTGTATTTAAAATGTCTTGAAGATTCCCATTTCCAGACCAATGATAAAATGATAAAAATTTTTGTGTAAATAAAATGCTTTTCTCCTTTTCAAAGAGATTTTCCCATTACTAAGCATCTAGTAAGTATTCTGCCTTGGATGAGTCTGCACCTTTGTCTTTTCCCCTCTTACTTCCTTCAGTTTGTTTGGGAAAAGAGTATCTGTAACATTTTTTCTCATTTAATGCAGATGAGTATGAAACTATTTCCTTTCATCTTCCATAAGTAGATAAGTGGGCCAAATTCAGCTTGCTGTGTTTCTTTAAGTCTTCAACTAAGAATGGCTTTCATATTTTGAAATAGTTGCAAAAAAAAAAAAAAAAAACCCACAAAAGGGGTTAGATATTTCATGACACCTAAATATATAAAGTGCAAATTTCACTATCAATTAAGTATTAGACTACAGCCATACTCATCTACTTACATGTTGTCTATGGCTACTTTGTACTATACTAGCAGAGCTGAGTATTTGCAATGGAAACCATATAGCCTGCAAAGCCTAAGTTATTTGCTATGTAGGACTCCATAGAAAAGTTTGACAACCTCATTGATGAATAACTATGGTTTTCATACACTATGCTGAAACAAATATAAAACAGCCTCAAGAAATTTAAATTTTCTGTATTAACATGTATCCTCATTGATTTTGTAATGAATAATGTATGTTAATTTTATTTTTATTGTTTTATTTCGGATTAATATGAGGATATGTACAATTAAGTTACATTGTCTATGTTTATAAGGTAAAGTCCAGTTGCACTGGAGGCCTTCACCCAGGAAGTGTACCATATATTGCTACCTTGTACCCATTAGGTGAGAACTTACCAAACCCCTCTGCTCTCCTCCTCTCCCCACTGCTTGAGTTTAATTGCGTTTCTTTCTTATGCGGGTCTATAGTTGTTGATCTACTTGGTTTAACATAGTATTGAGTACAAGGGATGCTTGCTTTTCCATTCTTTAGATATAACGTACGAGAATGTTTTCCAAAGTCATCCAGGCAAATACAAAAGATGCAAAGTGTCCATGTTTTTAAGCCTAAATAGTATTCCATGATATACATATATCACAGTTTATTAATCCATTCATGTGTTGATGAGTACATGTGACTTAATTTTAAATTATAATTCTGCTTGCCTTTTTCTTTTCTTTCTTTCTTTTTTTTTTTAAGGCAAGCAAAGAGTATTTATTGAGGAAGAAAGTTTATTGAGGAAGAAAAAGTTAAGTTTATGGAGTATGAGCAAAATATAGCCTTACAGAGCAAGATACATTTGTCAGAGATAGCAAATGAGCCTCCATTGCCAGGGTAAGTAGGCAAAGAGACAAAGAGGCCCCTGCATACTTTTTTCTGATTCTTTCTTTCTTTAGTTCTTGACATGATGTATTAAGAGACTGACAGACATGACTACATTCAGACAAGGAAATACCTGCTGGCCAAGGATCTGGAAACTAAACCTCATGAGAGACATTGGATGCTTACTATTAGAGCCACTTTCTGCATTATCTGATTTAATTATCCCAACAATTTTATGAAAAAGAATTCTCATTTTATCATGATGGCAAATTAGAAAACTGAGGCTTAGACTTGTCCAAGGTCCCAGCTAGAACATAAAAAGAATAGAAACTGAACCAGGCAAGTCTGCCTGTTGAGTCTACAGTTTTAACCAACTAGAAGAGGGGGAGATTTAAGAGGGTCTAGGAGAGCTATTTTATTTACTTATTTATTTATTTTTATTGGAGGATATTTTTCTCTTTTTTTGGTGTTTTTTATTAAATCATAACTGTATACATTAATGCATTTATGGGGTACGTATTTTAAATGTTTAAGGAGGCAGCATAAGGAAAAGTGAGTAGATATACTTTGAAAAAACCTGGAGGGTGAGATTTGTAGGAAACCATCTTTTAATTTAATATTAGGAAGAAAATTTGATGGAGCTATTTTCCTCTGAGGCAGGTAGTACTTTCTGTTATCATAGGTAGTACTTTCTGTTACTCAAGCTAAGAGTAGATAACCAATATGCTATTTTAAATTTGGAAGTTGAACCACTTCAGTTTTTGTTTTTTCAAATTTCAGATTAATATATGGGACACATGATTAGGTTACATAGTTTTCATTTGTTAGGTAAAGTCTAAGTGTAGTGAGCCCTTCACCCAGGGAGTCTGCATATAACCCTACCTTATACCCATTAGTGAGAATTTACCAAATCCCCTCTCCTCCCTTTACTTGAATTTAGTTGTGTTTTTTTCTTGTGTGGGCATTTAGTTGTTCATCTACTAGTTTCATTTTAGTATTGAGTATATTAGATGGTTTTTTTTTTTCCCCATTCTGGTAATACTTTTCTTAGGAGAATGTTTTCTAGAGATACATCCAGATATAAATACAAAAGGTGTAAAGTCCCTATCTTTCATTATGGCTGAATAGTATTCCATGGTATACATATACCACAGTTTATTTATCCACTCATGAGTTGATGGGTACTTGGGTTTTTGCCCCAATCTTGGCAATTGTCAATTGGGCTGCAATAAACATTCTAGTGCAAATGTTCTTATGGTAAAATGATTTTTTTTTTTTTCTTCTGGGTAGATACCTAGTAATGAGATTAAAGGATCAAATTGGAGGTCTACTTTTAGCTCTTTGAAGATTCTACATACTTCATTCCAAAGAATCTGTATGAGTGTGCAGTCCCACCAAGAGTGTATAAATGTTCCCTTCTCTCCACACACCACCAGCTCCTGCAGCTTTGGGACTTTGTGAGGAACAATGAGCATTTTTTAATGTGCTTGTTGACCAGTGATAAATGGGGTTGTTTGCTCTTTTCTTGTTGATTAGTTTGAGTTCTCTGTAGATTCTGGCTGTTAGGCTTTTTTTTTTTTTTTTTTTTTTACTAGGGCTGGGTTTGAACCCGCCACCTCCAGCATATGGGACCGGCCACCAGGTTGTTAGGCTTTTATCAGATTTGTAACATGCAAATATTTTCTCCAATTTTGAAGGTTGTCTGTTTGCATTAGTTGTTGTGCCCTTAATTGTGCAGAAGCTTTTTAGCTTGATCATGTCCCATTTATTTATTTTTGGTGTTGCTGCAATTGCAAATGGGGTCTTCTTCATAAATTCTTTTCCTAGGCTGATATCATCAAGAGTTTTTCCCACATTTTCTTCTAGATTTTTTATCATTTCATGTCTTAGGTTTAAATATTTATTCAGGGTGAATCAAGTTTTGTAAGTGTTGAGAGGTGTGGGTCCAGTTTCAGTCTTTTACTTGTGGCTAACTAGTTATCCCAGCACCATTTATTAAATGGGGATTATTTCTCTCAATGTATGCTTTTGTTTGGCTTATTGAAGATGCAATGCTGGAAACACTTCACTATAAAAACTTATCTTGAGTTTCCTGAGCCCTTCTAGCTATTTGGCTAAATAGATAAAACACCACATTCTTTTTTAAAAATTTATTTTATTTTATTTTATTATTTGAGACAGGGTCTTTTTCTGTTGTCTGGGTTAGAGAGCAGTGGCATCACCATAGCTTACTGCAATGTCAAATTCCTGGGCTCAAAGTGATCCTCTGGGCTCAAACTCCTGAATAGCTGGCAATACAGGTGCATAGGACAATGCCTTGCTAATTTCTTTATTTCTTATTAAGTGAATCCGGCTGTGATGCTCAGGCTGGTCATTGGTTTTCAATTCCTGGTCTAAAGTGATCCTCCTTTTTCAGCCTCTAAAAATGCTAGGATTATAGATGTGAGTGACCTTACCCAGAGAGCAAAGAATTTATCAAGAAGAAAAACTTGGGGCTCGGCGCCTGTGGCTCAAGCAGCTAAGGCACCAGCCACATACACCTGAGTTGGTGGGTTTGAATCCAGCCTGGGCCCGCCAAACAACAATGACAGCTGCAACTAAAAAATAGCCAGTCATTGTGGCGGGTGCCTGTAGTTCCAGCTACTTGGGAGACAGACGCAGGAGAATCGCTTGAGCCCAGGAATTAGAGATAGCTGTGAGCTGTGATGCTATAGTACTCTACCCAGGGCAACAGCTTGAGGCTCTGTCTCAAAAAAAAAAAAAAAAGAAAGAAAGAAAAGAAACCTGGAAACCACTTATACTGTGTAGAATCCGTGCCCTTTAAATTGACTTCAAAATGTATTGCTACTTTAGCTCAACTCCTTGATCTGTAACTTCACTGGAGTGTTTGGAGAAGAAGTAAATTGAAAGACTCAGATATTTAGGAAAGAATATATGACTCTGAAAATGTTAAACAATTCCTTCAGAATCTGCTGTAAACACAACCCAAGTGACCACCACAGGTCTCAGAAGTCTTGTGATCTTCCATATGGCTTATTTTGTAAGAAGCACAGATAAAGAAGTCCTTTGGTGAATGATTTATTAGGAGATGATAAGAATTTAAAACTGTGTATGTGTCTGTGTGGCACCTAAAATTCTGTTCTTCCCTACTCTGAATCTTAAGTTCCAAAGAGCAAGAAAGGTTTTTTCCACCCTTTCAAATATAGGTTTATTTTTAGTGTTTGCCTAAGCTACTCCATACCAAGAAGCTAAATGCCTTAGAAACATAAATTCTTCCTTGGCTCTTTGGGGATTTTATTTTCTCTCTAGTAGACATTCCCTCCTACGTTCTTCCTTTACTGTCTCGCCTACATTTTTTCACAAAACTGAAAGCTTTTTTGACTTTCTTAATTTATTCAGTATAACAGAAAAAAAATTAACAGTGCAAGTTATAATATATAGTATTGGGCTAATTTTGTAGCTTTTCTCTAGGTCATTTAACCTAGACCCCATAGTGCCTTTCATACCATCAAAGATTAGCTCTTTTTAAACTAATTAATACATTGAAAGAAAAGTTATTCAAGTCTTCTAATTTTTATTTCTCTCTGTCCACAAATAAATCTATATTTGAAATTTGAAAATATCAGCAGTTGTTAAGTGAAAAACCTCACTTCTCTAAAATTAGGATAAGTTCTGTTTCTATAATTCTTATTTCTCCAGAATAGTTTTATCTTAGCACATAAAATCTAAGCTCAGCTCTTATCATCATGACATAATGTATTCACAAATGTTCTGTAAATTTTAAAGCAGATTTTTAATGTAGTATCCTAATTTTTCATCCTTATCTCTGTGTCTCCTTTATGAGAGACATTTGTGTCTTATTAGATTGCTTACTGTTTGCAAAGTATACCCCATATTTTCTTGCCGCTATACTTTAGTTGATTTTATTTTTCCTTTTAAAGTTACCAAAGAAAAGATTTTTTTTCACCACATTTTTATTGTATGTGAAAAGTGACAAACATTGAGAATGGGTATTATGTTAATTATAAACAGTGCCATCTTTGTATCTCTCGTGTTATTTAGGACAACGCTCTCAATTTACTGTTGGCTCATCCTTTAGGTCCTAGGTCCCTAGTACAGTCAGATATTCTGATAGTTAATCCCTAAAAGAAAGCTTTTCTCTGTCCCAAGGTGAACTGTGATCTCCATACATCTTAAATGATGAAAATAATTTACTTTATGGCAGAAAGTAAACTGAGAACCCAGAGGGTCTCTGTTCCCTATCCTCAAATAAATTCCCTGTCTATGGTTAATATAGCACCTTTGGTAATTATTATTTTGCTAAAAAAGTATCTTTTTCCTAAAGCATTGTTTAAAAATGAATGTACAAATATATAGAGGAGTACTTTGAGTGGAAGTTAGATGTTGTCCTATTTCAGTACCCAGCCCTTAGGAATCTGCTGGGTCTGACTATTTGTGTCCTTGCAGAATTTCTGTGTGGAAGTCCTAACTCTCCAGGTGATGGTCTTAGGAGGTAGGGTCTTTGAGAGGTGATTCAGTCATGAGAGTTAAGCTCTCATAAATGGAATCAGTGCCCTTATAAAGGAGACCTTTCAGAGAGATCTTTTGCCCCTTCTGCCATATGAGATTATAGTAAGAAGATAACTCTCCCTGAGGAAGCAGGCCCTCACCAGTCATCAAGTTTGCTGGAGCCTTGATCATTAACTTCTCAGCCTCCCAAACTGTAAAAAATAAATGTTTGTTGTTTATAAGCCACCTAAGTTATGGTATTATGTTATGGCAGCCCAAATAGACTAAGAAGGTGCACTCAATAAAAATTTATTGGATGAATGAATGAATGGTAGACAAAATCATTTAAAATCTAGAGAATATCGATATTGAGGGTAGGGAAAAAAGAGAGAGCAGTAGAGGGAGTGTCCAGTGGGATGAAGGAAGCTTTGAAAGAAGGACTAGTGAGATTTGTCCTCAACTGTTTTAAAATTCTGCTTAGTATTGGCCAGAAGGAAGAGAAATAAGGCATATTTCTTATTGGTACAGCTGAATCTGATTAAATATAATTTTTCACCATGACATAGAATGTATTCTTCTATTGACAGTTGATTTTTCTAGATTCTCAGGGGAAAAATGATAGTTTTCTGAGATGATGGTTTCTTTTTTTGGAGTTTTGTTTTTTGAGATGATGGTTTCCTCTGTGTTCTTTGGAGAACAAGTTGAAATAAAGTGAACTCCCCCCATGGAGTCTCAGATTCTTAAAGCTTTTATAATTGATGTAGATTTTCAAAAGGAGATTTTTTCTCCACATTTTCCCTAATGAATTTCTCATCTAAAGTATTGGAAGATAAAAGAAGAGAAAGAGAGTGTCTCTGGTTTTGGTGAGGAGATTAGACCAGGATTCAGTATGAAGAAGCTGAAATAGGCAGTGATGTCGGTCATAGCAATCCTGGCACCTTATCTAATACATTGCTTTCCCTGGCTGGAGCCCATGCCTGTGTGGTCACTTTATTTATTTTCTTTTATTTTTAAAATAAAAAAAAATTAGAGACAAAGTCCTGCTCTATCTTCCAGGCTGGAGTGACATATTGCAGTCTCCAACTTCTGGGCTCCAGTGATCCTCCTCCCTCAGTCTCCTAATGCATATCACTCTGCCTGGCTAAATTTGTTTTATTTAAAAATATTGGAGGGGGGGAGTGTTATACATGTTTTTGTTACATGGATGCTTAAGTTGGGGCTAATTTCTTTGTAGATACAGGGTTTGGCTTTCTCACTTAGGCTGGAGTGCATTGGCACAGGTGTAGCTCACTGCAACCTCAAACTCCTGACCTCATGTCATCCTCCCACTTTGGCATCACATAACGTAGGGATTACAGACATGAGCCACCATGTAATGTCACTTTAGATGCTGAGAAGAGGCTAAGCAGCAAAGGAGATAGAATTTTAATTCTCTTTTTGTGGTACTGCCTGAGGAATCTTACATAATTTTGATATCTGAATCAAACTTTTATTAAGGTATTATGGGTAATGCAATTTGTTTTAAGTTGCAGCAAAAGCAATCCTGTGCTTTCCTCCCCGCCACCCCTTGGCAAGTGAAGAATAACATTTTCTTTTGAGTTTTTGATTTCCAGGCTTTAAATAGAGAAGCTTCACCTAAAGCCATTATTGTATATATACTGTTTTGCATACTTCACAAAGCCTTGCTCTAGGAGAGAGCTATTTTCTCAAAGAACTAGAGATTAAAGGTTAAAAAAAAAAAAAAGTTTTTATGAATGTTGGAATTACATTTAAAATTATAACATTTTGTAGCTATTGCCACTCTGTTAGTTAATCAGAGTATATTGTAATCTCAGTTCTGCCACTAACATGTTGGGTGACCTTGAATAAGTCAGAAAATTGCTCCCTGCCTTAATTTTTCTTTACATAAAACAAGAAATATAATAATTTTTTGGCTTTCACTCAGAGATAGCTGGGAAAATTATTTCCAAGCATTTTAACATTTATAAAATGCTACCATGGTCTTAAAAAATCATTTGCATTGATTTCTGATGAGAAAACAGTATACATGCCAATAGAATTGCGTTTAATTTACGGAAATACAAAAACTAAAATAAAATGTTTTATAATACTGTTATCCTCAAAGGCATGGTGGATAGAGTTCATGGACAAACTCCAGGGGATATATAATGACTGACTCTAGAGGAAAATTTTAATGAATTGACCTTTAAGAGTTCAAAGCTTTCATCATGCTCTCAAAGGAGCGTCTAACCCCCCAAAAGTTAAAAACTACTTACCACACAGTAACAAACTGTTATTATTTTGCTATATATGTCCCCATTCTCTTCAAAGCACATATATACATGCATATGTACACAAACATTTACTCAAAATATGCATTATGTCAAATATAATATTTAAATATTAGCTATTATGAATATGATCCTATATCCTTTTATTCTAAAAATATTTTAGTGACTTTTCTGTTTATAATTAAACAGAAAAACATAGATATCTTATGACTATTTTAATTGGTTCCTTTTATGACCACTTAGTATATTTATATTTTGCTACTATGTCAAACTTTTATGAACTTCTATTTATATAAATATTTGTATATACCTAATTTTAATTCTTTAACATGATTGCCTAAAAGTTGCTTCTTTGATCATTTATGGCAGTATGGATTACATTTTTTTTTTCTGGATTGTTCTACCAGAATACAGATTGCTCATTCTGAAGAATAACACCTTTTAGTAGCTAATTTTCCTAGGAAATATCTTCAAATTGAATATGGCTGTTCTGTTTACATGTTGTCTTCGAAACAATGTTGATGATAGCAGAAATGTACTCATTGCATGATTTTTCAAGATTCTGCAATTTTAAGTCAGTGAGGATTGCCTTGACAATTTTTCAATCATAAAAGTCTAACATTAGAAGGAAGTAAAAGTGATCTGACTCCTCAATTTTTGATCTTAACTATCTGCTGGCAAATCATGTTGTTCAAGAAATATTTATTAAAAGCGTTATTTGACACATCCAGAATGAACATAAGTACTAAAATAGAGGTGTATTTTTTTGTCTATATCTTTTATAAAATAAATTGAATTAAATCAGGTTACAACAACCATATTTGTTATCAGTTACACTTCTCTTGATTTAAGGAAAAAAATTGATTTGGTGTGTTTTCTGCTTGAATATATCCAGCATCACTTGCTCTAGAGAGCAACTTCCATTCATTCTGTGTTTATTTTTAAGTGTCTCCAGCCAAGGCTACCTTGGCAGCCTTGTTGACCTTTATAGCACTGTGGATTATCCATTCCTTTGTAAGTAATTTTTATTTGGCAACTAGAATATTTCATTTATGAAGTGACCTTTCCAATTTTTGTTTTTAATGATATGTTCCCAATAGTTGCCTCATTCTTCATAAAGCCAGGTGCTGTCCAATATTATGTGATGTCTATGCCACTGAGAGAAAGTATTGCTTGCTTTTGAAAAAAACATTGAGCTCCACTTGTGAGGAAGTGGTTTATAATCTGTTGATTCCTTTGGATGTTATTTGAAAGGATGTTTTTATTCTGTCTTCTCATTTTCTAATTCTAGCTGCTTATAGGCTTTTTTTGCTCAGTATGTATGTCCTGCCATCATCTCAAATCCATCATATCTAAGACCACTGGAGGGCAACCTATTGCCCTCTTCTTTTGCTTTGTTTATCTGAGTTTAATTGCTAGGTTTATCGTCTCCTAGGTTGGAATTTTTACCCTCTTTTATTCTCTGTATATCTGATGATCCCATGCCCAAATTTTCAGAATGTTTAAAATTCTGTTTTCCCATGTTCCATAGAAAGTCTAAGAATTGCTAGAAATGTAATGTTTTTCCAATCTCTGATTCTATAACCTTCAATTATATGTGGCCTATAAATCTTTAGAAAGAATTGTAACTAACCCTTCATGGTGTCTGTCACCAAATTTAGCTTCTTAAAATATCTTTCAATTTCAATTCTCAATATCATTATTTCTTCACATACCAGAAGTATGCTATGCAATTCCCGATGGCCTCTTTGCCACAAATAAATTCATCCTCAAATCCTTCCTTTATAATACTTCCCAACTAATCATTTGAAAGGATAACTTAAGACATGTTTTACCCTCTTCAGAACTTATAATTGTCTATTGTTTTCTGTGATGGCTTTGAACCATAGGCCCCTGAGATGTAGGGTTCTGTTCTAGTATCTTAGGAACACATCATGTGAGAGAGACGGTGAAGTGAAGGTTAAACTAGTGGTCTCTAGCCCAATCCCTGCTGCAATCAGGATGGCTTAATTTTTATTTGAATTATATAAGTTAATTGTGTTGAACAAAAGAGTAACTATTACTATTACAATTAGATTATATATAATGTACATTCATTGTATGCCTCATCAATAAATACCATAGACAGGCCCAGTTTATTAAACACATATTGAGTGAACAAACTAAATTTTTTTCTTTCTCCCAGTCATGAAAAGAAGAGATATTATCACCTTTTGTGTGTGTGGACATAGATTAAGGGAAGGTAAGTGAATTTAAACTGAGGCCTGCCTTATCCATAAGACTCAGATCTTTCCTGAGCCATTTTAATGGAGATAGGGCATAGGAACATAGGAAATCTTCCATATTTCTTCCCAGTTTTTATATAAGGGACCCTTTACTATGAGCTAACTTCTTAATGTTCTCCTTTTTTTATTCTGCTGCAGATACCAGACTTTCAATATGTTTGTCTGTATTTGAAATACAGCCCTTGAAAATCTGTCTGTGGAATAGAACAAAATTCCTGGCTTTTCACTTTCCACAGGCTCTTTTACTTTTAAGATGTTGTTGTTGGTGACTGTAGAGAAATGGAAAAAAGTTAACAGAGGAAAAAAATGGAAAAATTCAAATTATAAAATTTTATAAATTCCTTTAGTCTTGACCATGCCTTGTCCATAGATCTTGAGTGACTCTGAACTGTGTCATTTAGGCTCAGAAGTTTTTATCTCCAGGTATTAGTCTTGGTGTTCATGAAGGCTCTGCTTCTCCTTCATCTTAGTAAGAATGTTGTATCCTCTCCTTTTATCATGTTGAAGTTTCAATCAAGTAGAAACATTTGATGTCCCCTGTGTGACGTATATAGTTTATGTCCCTGGAAACCTTCAGCAAGAAAACAAACCTACCATACCTCTTCCTACCAATAATTTCAATCTTTACTTAATTAAAAAATAAACACATTATGAATAATTAATAGATGTCAAGAGCAGCCCTAGGAATTCTTACTAAAACTCCTACACTTCATGTGCTTACAGTTGACTAGGAGAAACAAACAAATGTATGTTAACTATAGTTGTTATACTAGTTGTTTCCTTTTTGAACATTGGAGAATGTGTATTTAAATTTTCAAGGGAAGAAAGGAAAGCTTCATGGAAGAGGTAGCATTTGAGATTTGAAGGATGGTGAGATATAAAGAAATAGAAACTGATACTTGGAAGATGAGTAGAAATAGACAAGTGGATAGGAAGCAATCTAGACACATTTGTGAACACAGAAACCTGGGATAGTATAGGATATCTGGAACCCTAACTCATTCAGTTTTGATGAGGCCCAAAATTTAAGATGGAGAGTTGAAGAAAATGGAGTCTTATGGGTAGCAGGTGTGAGGCATCACTAGTGATGTGATCATATTCATGTATTTGGGAAGATTACTCACATAGTCTTGTCATTATCATGTAATGTAATAGAATGTAACATGAGTAGTTGCACTATATCAGAAGTTTTTCTGAAGTTTAAAACAAGCAAGTATCTGATGTATATAATACTGGTATGAAGCAATAAATAAACAGCTACACTCCTATAAGAGAGAAAAACAAAATTAAATTCAAGTGGAGAAGGAGGAGGGAAAGGAGGGAGAGGAGGAGAGAGGGACATTGGTAAAATCTCACCTCACAGGCACAATGTAAGGTTTTACAGAACACCCCCTGGGTGAAGGGCTCAACTACAACTTGAACTTGCCCTAACAAACACAAACCATGTAACCTGAACATCTATACCCTCATATTAATTTGAAAACAAACAAAAGAATGAAAGCGAGGCTAACACAATACATCTTGCAGACATTAAAAAGACAAAAATGGGTCACTGTGAACAACTCTATACACACAAATACTGGTTATTAAAGCTGAAATGTCCAATTTTTGAATCAAAAGTTTAATTTGTTGTTCTCAAACAAGAAGCAGTACTTTAATTAAAGTATGAGCTTAAACTATTGACGCAGTTTCACCATCTTAACCATAGCTTGTTCATGCTGGCAACACAGAAGCTTGGAGAGCGAGTGGTAATGATATTGTGAGAGGCATTTTCCACAGCTTATTGAGAATGGAATACATTATCCACAGCGTATTGAGAATGGTAGTTAGTTGGTATAAAGTCTGGTGAATATGGAGGATGACAGAGAGTTTCCAAGTCCAGCTTCTGTAGTTTGAGCAGGTTGTTTGTGAGACAGAATTGTCTTGCAAGAGGATTGGCCTATCTCTAATGACCAGTCTGAGCTGTTTAATCATAAGCGTCCTCACTCATCATGTCATCCACTTCATTGTAGTAGACATCTGCTGTAATTGACTGGTTTCATGAAGCTGTAGTGGATAATATTAGCACTGGACCACCAAACAGACACCATTAGATTTTTTGGATGAACATTCAGTTTTGGACTGTCCATTGGCAATTCATCTTTATCCAACCATATGCCAAACACTGCAATTGTTAAAAAGAATCTACTTTTTTTTTTTTTTTTTTTTTTTTTTTTTTTTTTGGGGCCAGGTTTTCAAACACCACAGGCATCGCCCTAAAAAGAATCCATTTTTCATTATATATAACAATATTGTGTGGAATGGTTCACCTTTATATTGTGACAGCAAAGAAAGGCAAGTGTCAACATGATGTCTTTTCTGATAGTCATTTAATTCACAGAATTAAATCTATCCAGCAGAATACATCTATCCAGCTTCTTTACTTTGCTGATTTGTTTCAAATGGTCCATTATTGTTGGACTAGTAGTATCAAAACTTGCTGCTAATTCACACGTAGGTTAAGATGGATTTGCTTCCACTAAAGATTTCAGGGCATCATTAACCTTGGTCTCAGGTACCCCATATGGATCATTTTCAAGTTTCACCAGAATGGAACTTCTTGCACCATCAAGGTGCTGTGCATTCATTAGCCATGTCCTGGGAGTTCTAGCTTGAGCAGTCAAACAAAAGAAATAAAGAGCATCTAAATTGGAAAGGATGAATTCAAATCATCCTTGTTTGCAAACAATATGGTGTTGTAGCTAGAGAAACCTAAAAACCCTCCCCAAATCTGTTAGAACTGATAAACAAATTTATAGCAAGTATTTTCAAAGTTACAAGATACAAAATCAATGTACAAAAATCAGCAGCATTTCTATATGACAACAATAAACAATCTGAAAGAGAAACCAAGAAAATAATCTCATTTTCAATAGCTACAAATAAAGTAAAACATCTGGGAATCAATTTAACCCAAAAAGTGGAAGACATGTATGATTAAAACTGTAATACATTGACAATAGAATTTGAAGAGGACACAGAAAATGAAAGATATTCCATGCTTATTGATCAGAAGAATCATTGTTAAAATATCCATACTACCCAAACCAATTGACAGATTCAGTGCAATCTCCATCAAAATACCAATGCCATTCTACAGAGAAAAAGGAAAAATAATCCTAAAATTTATATGGAACCATAAAGACCCAGAATAGCCAAAGCCATCCTGAGCAAAAGGAACAAAACTGGAGGAATCACATTTTCTGCCTTCAAATTATGCTACAAAAATATAGTAACCAAAGCAGCATGGTACTAATGGCATAAACAGAGACACATAGACCAATGAAACAGAGTAGAGAAACCAGAAATGAATCCACATATTTGTGGTGTACTTATCTTTGACAAAGTTGCTAAGAACATGTAGAGGGAAAGTACAATCTCTTCAATAAATGATGCTGGAAAAAAATGGATCCCCGTATGCTGAAGAATGAAACTAGACTCTTATCTCTCACCATATAGAAAATCAAACCAAAATGGATTAAATCAAAGACTTAAATCAAAGACCTCAAACTATGAGTCTACTAAAAGAAAACATTGTGGAAACACTTCAGGACATTGGGTCTGAGTAAGGACTTCTTGAATTTCAGACCCCTGATGAATAGACACCTGTCTAGCTAAAGTCAAGCTAAAAGTCAAGCTAAAAACTTCTTCACAGCCAGGGAAACAATCAACCAAGTGAAGATACAGTCCACAGAATGGGAGAAAACATTTGAAAACTCCCTGTCTGACAAGATATTAACAGCTAGAATATGTAAGGAACTTCAACAACTTGATAGGAAAAATCCAATGGGGAAAGGATGTGAATAGCCATCTCTCAAAAGAAGGCATTTAAATGACCAAGAGGTATATAGAAAAGTGCTCAACATCATTAGTCATTAGAGAAATGCAAATCAATACTAATATGAGATATCATCTCCTCCCAGTTAAAATGCTTTTTATCAAAAAGACAGGGAATGATGAATGCTGACAAGTACGTACAGAGATAGGAATCCTCACGTACTGTTGGTGGGAATGTAAATTAGTGCAGTCACTATGGAGAACAGCATGGAGGTTTCTCAAGAACTGAACATATAACTACCACATGACCTACCTATCCCACTGCTGAGTTTCTATCCAAAGGAAGGGAATGCAGTGTATTGAAAAGATATCTGCACACCCATGTTTATTGCAGCACTATTCACAATAGCTAAGAAATGGAATCCACCTAAGGGTCCATCACCAGAAGAATGGATAAAGAAATGTGATACACATGCACAATGGAATATTATATAGCCACAAAAAGAATGAAATCTTGCCATTTCCAAACAACATGGGTAGAACTGGAGAATATTGTGTTATGTGAAATAAGCTTAGCACAGAAGGACAAATCTCACATATTCTACTCATATGTAGAGTTAAATATTAAAAACAGTTGATCTCATGGAGACAGAGAGTAGAATGACAGTTCTACTGTCCAGAGTCTAGGAAAGGTGGCAGGAAGACGGGGATAACCTGGGCATGCAAAAAATACAGTTGCATAACTAGATAAAATGAACAATATTTGATAACACAAAAAAGTGGCTATAATTACCACAAGTTAGGCTGTACTTTAAAATAACTAAAGACTTGGAATGTTCCTATCACCAAGAAATGTTAAATGTCTGAGGTGATAGATACCCCAATTACTTTAATATGAGTAATCCCCATTGTATGCCTGGATCAAAACATCACATGTACATTATAAAGATAAACGACTACTATGCACTGATAATATTAATAACGAAAAAATAAAATTTTATAATCAATTATTAAGGAGAAAAACAATTTCTCAAAAAAAAAATGTGCATTGAACAAAACTCACAAACAGCCTTTGGGAGATGCTGACTTATAACCGTGGGTCCCACCTAAACTCATTTACAGCTGGATTGAATAATATTGGGCTTAACTTCATCACCAAGAGGCTATGATACAGGATATACTGGCAAAACCTTCAGAGTTTGCCCTACAGTAGTAGGTGCAGCACTGCAATTTTGTGAAATTTTAGACATTAATGATATTTACAAAAGCAGTCAAAATTTATTACATAGATAATACCAAAAATACCTACCAATGCTTTTTCCTTCTAAGAATAATTATGAATTATTTGAGCCAATTGAGGACATGGATTTAAAAATATGTTTCTGACTGTCATTTTGAGAATTGATTATGTTATGTTTGATATGTGCAAGTGCATGTGCATGTGTGTGTGTTCTTATATATTTTGTTCTGTATTTATAATACACTGGGTAATATTTTATTCAATTTTTGGCTTTAATGCCTATCTTTACATTAGCTTTAAAAGGAGACAGACTTTGGTAGACTCCCATGTCTACTATTAACCTGAGCCTCTATTTTTATATCTACAATAGGTATCATTTTACTTATGTCACATAAAACATATAAGCATTAATTACAATTGAACACATTAGAATTTTTAAATCACTGCCTACACATTTAATATTCAATTAGTAACTGCCAAATAAAGAAAACACACCTTGACATCTCGACATACTTATGGTACAGGGATGTTGCCCTTTACTTGCATCACGTATAGCAAAGCAAGGCGTGTTCTTGGATCTCCATGTTATTTAGCAGTTGGAGATGAGTAACTGGGGAGTGGAGGAAATAGCAAACAGAATTAGATTCAATGATAAAGAGTACACTAACATATGTGGCATTTTCATCATTGTCAATATATTTAGTAATTAAAATTTAGTGGTGGCAATGAATATTGCTTAAGAATAGTAGCAGAATTAAATTTCAAGTATTGGTTAATCTAATTACCACTGTTACCCAGCAGAAGAAATTCAATAAAAATGTCGAGGTTTGGATATTATTTAGAAATTGACCTAAATATTTTATGTGGATTATTTTTTTTAGTCAAGCCAACGAGGTCTCAAAGATAATTTCCATTCAAATACTTTTTTATTTTATTTTCCTGATATATGCCCTGGGGGTGAGAGGATGGACAAATGTATTATGGATGTATTTTTTTATTGAATTATAAATTAATAAATGCAGTTAGGCTTTCTTAATTTTCTCGGATTTTCATACCCATGTTTTCTAAGAGTGATTTCAGAAAATGTCAACAGGTAATATAGTTAGCTTGATTCAGCAGAAATACACTTTTGCAAAATTGATATATTTTAATTAGTGCAGCTTAGACATGTGAGGAGAACACAGTTCTGGTTCTAGAAGTTTCCGGTAACTTACTAGGTAATCTTCCCCAAGACATCCTCCTGTTTTTCCTCTGTAAAATCAGGGTCTTGGGTCTGGTGAGCTTCAAGTTTCCTTCCGGTTCAGACACTCTCTTATGCTAAGTTACCTGCAGAGTAAGCAGCTTAGATGGGGGAAAGATTGTGATTGTGAGGACGATGATGACCAGGGGGATGACAGTTGGGTCTCTTCATTGAGCACTTACTTTATGTTATAAATAATGTACTGTGCCATCACCTGAATCATCTGAATATACATCTGCAAGGTGATCCTGAAATTAAGCTGTTCATTTTAGCCATTCGCATGTCTTTCTAAAAATTCAGCTTTCCCTTTCACTGGAAATTGTTTTTAATCTAAATGCAAGAGAATTACAATAATTTAGGCTGTCTCTGGAAGAGTTAATGAATAATGGTATTAGTGTTCCTCTGCAGATGCATTACTAAAAGACCCAGCAGGCAGACTATAGAGTGGGCAAATGGGTTATTTCCAGGAGTTTGCTCCCTTCCAACTCTGTTTCTCCTATGACCTTTGGCAAAATGCTTTATGTGAAAGAGAAATTTTGTTTGCCTTTGTCTGAAATTACAATCTAGTGCATGTATTTTCCCTCCAATTTGATTCTGTGACTGAATGCTCAAGAATTAATGTGGGTGTTAGAAGTTTCCAATAATAGGCATATGTTACCATAGACACGTCCTTTAAATATGTCAGTGGTACGTTATTGCATAGCAATACTGAAAGGCTTTCGAAAAGTTGTATTTTATGAAATCCTGAAATTATTTAGTTGTGAGAGATAATTAGATATTTGACTTTCAGCTGAGAAGTGGTCTGGCAATGGTCTTTCAGAGTCTTGTGCCACATTATTATGGGAATTATTGCAATTTACATTTTAGAATATTTAGAAGGTAAGGGATAAAAGAAAATGAGACTCTCGAACTACTTCAAGATAGTCTTATGGGTTTTATTAAAGAGAGACATTGAGAATTACAATTTTAGAGTAATAGATCACTTTTATCCCTTTTGTTTGAATTTTGGGGGAAATAAGTTAATTGCTAGACTGTTTTGCTTTGAGAACACAGCATTAAATAAAAAAATACAAGAATTTTTGGGCAGCATTTTCATGTTCTTTTAATTTGTTGTCACTTCTACTGCTGTCTCTCTTGCCATATGACAAGGAATATGGAAACAGATGATTATAAGATATATTTATGTAAAGGAAATTCTGTGGACATTTAGTGACCATATCCTGTGTGCCTTGCACTGTGCTAAGCAGTATGGTGTTTCTTGCCAAATATGCACATTATTTATTGAAATACTTGTCCACCACTGTGGTAGGGACATTATGAAGAGACATGTGAAGAGAACAGAGAATCTGGTTCTAAAAATTTCCAATTACTTACTAGGTAACCATCACCAAGACATCCTCCTATTTTTCCTAACCTTACGTCAGGTTACCTGCATAATAAGCAGCTTAGATGGGGAAAAGATTGTGACTGTGAGGATGAAAAAACAAGGCCTCTGTAATCAATAAGTCTTACATAAGATCTTTGCAATGAACATGTAAATTTGAAAATTTTTAAAAAATTTTTTTTTTATTGTTAAATCATAGCTGTGTACATTAGTGCAATCGCCTGTACCCATCCTAACGTGCACCATGGATGTGGCCCCACCCATTACCCTCCCTCCACCAAAACCTCCCCCCTCCCTTCACCTTCCTTGGCCCTTTCCCCATAGTCTTGTGGTATAGTTGGGTTATACCCTTCATGTGGAAGCTATAATTTAGCTTCATAGTAGGGCTGAGTACATTGGATACTTTTTCTTCCATTCCTGAGATACTTTGCTAAGAAGAATATGTTCCAGATCCATCCATGTAAACATGAAAGAGGTAAAGTCTCCATCTTTCTTTAAGGCTGCATAGTATTCCATGGTATACATATACCACAATTTGCTAGTCCATTCGTGGGTTGATGGGCACTTGGGCTTCTTCCATGACTTAGCAATTATGAATTTGGCTGCAATAAACATTCTGGTACAGATGTCTTTGTTATATTGTGACTTTTGGTCTTCTGGGTATAAACCTAGTAGAGGAATTACAGGATCGAATAGCAGGTCTATTTTTAGGTCTCTAAGTATTCTCCAAACATCCTACCAGAAGGAACGTATTAGTGGGCATTCCCACCAGCAGTGTAGAAGTGTGCCCTTTCCTCCAAATCCACGCCAACATTTCTAATTTTGGGATTTTGTTATGTGGGCTACTCTTACTGGGGTTAGGTGATATCTCAAAGTCGTTTTGATTTTCATTTCTATGATGATTAAGGATGATGAGCTTTTTTTCATATGTTTGTAGATTGTGAGTCTGTCTTCTTTAGAGAAGTTTCTCTTCAAGTCCCTTGCTCACCCTGAAATGGGGTCATGTGTTCTTTTCTTACTAATAAATTTGAGTTCTCTGTGGATTCTGGTTATTAGACCTTTATCAGAGGGATAACCTGCAAATATTTTCTACCATTCTGATGGCTGTCTGCTTGCTTTACTCACTATGTTCTTGGCTGTGCAGAAGCTTTTTAGTTTGATCAGGTCCCAGTAGTGTATTTTTGATACTGCTTCAATTGCCTGGGGAGTCCTTCTCATAAAATATTCACCCAGGCTGATTCCTTCAAGAGTTTTCC
>CAUYPK010007282.1:0-12293 GCA_963574355.1 Loris lydekkerianus | reverse complement strand
GGTACATGTATATCATGGAATATTATGCAGCCTTAAAGAAAGATGGAGACTTTACCTCTTTCATGTTTACATGGATGGAGCTGGAACATATTCTTCTTAGCAAAGTATCTCAGGAATGGAAGAAAAAGTATCCAATGTACTCGTCCTATTATGAAGCTAATTTATAGCTTTCATATGAAGGCTATAACCCAACTATAGAACAAGAATATGGAGAAAGGGCCAAGGAAGGGGAAGTGAGGGGGTAGGTTAGGGTGGAAGGAGGGTAATGGGTGGGGCCACATCTATGGTGCATCTTAGAATGGGTACAGGCAAAACCTACTAAATGCAGAATACAAGTGTCTGCATACGATAACTAAGAAAATGCCATGAAGGCTACATTGAACAGTTTGATGAGAATATTTCAGATTGTATGTGAAACCGGCGCATTGTACCCCTTGATTGCACTAATGTACACAGCTATGATCTAACAATAAAAATAAATAAATAAGTAAATTATTTAAAAAAAAAAAAAAAAAAAGATAACTAAAAGCTCTAGCCAGAAATGTCAGAATTAAGAGCTATTCTCCAGGCCAGGAATGGTGGCTCACGCCGGTAGTTCTAGCTACGAGGGAGGCTGAAGCAGAGGATAGCTAGAGCTCAGGAGTTCAAGGCTGTAGAGAGCTATGATGATGCCACGGCACTCCAGCTTTTGCAATAGAGCAAGACCCTGTCTCAAATAAAAGAAAAAAAGATGCACACACATAAAAGTATATTTTTCATAATTCTGACATCAAAAGGTATCTCTGGATATGCCAGAATTTACAGCAGCAAGTCATGTATATTGGAGGTGGTATCATTACCACATTCTACACTTATTGATTAGAAACCTGTGTGGGTAGTGGATGGTCCAAAATCTCCTATCATTTTATATAATTGAACCAATAGAAGAGAGGATTAATGTATACATATATTCTGATGCAAAGCAGCATATTAGAGTATTAAGTGTATAGTCAGTAAAGAAAAAAAAAACAACTAACAAGTACTATAAAGCAAATCTTTTTAGGTGTGTGATAAGCTAGTATGTTATGAGAAAATTTTCTCCTTCCCTTTCCTCCCTGACAATTTTTGTGTCCTTAGAGGACTTTTATTTGGTGTTTGTTTTGTTATACAGGTGTTTAGACTCTGAGTATGGACAGTAACATGGGAAACATCTGCCTTTAATTTTTTCTTCTTTGGTATGATCCCAATTTCTGTTTGAGTTTCAACCAAACTTCCTGCGTCCTACTTTCTTTTATCAGAACATGTCCCCTCCCTGTCTCATGTCTGTCCCAGGAGGTTATAGCAGGTGTTCACTAAAGGTCCATAAGAAAGTGTCTAAAGGGATATGTCACCCTTTTGCCTATAGCTTTTGAAGCCAGGATGACAGATTTGAGAGAAGGGTGTGGGCTTTCTTTCTTTATTTTTTTAAGAATTTCTTTTCACATCTTTAAAGTCATTATTAAATAGGGTGTAACTGGATGAGTCAGTTGTTTTTAAAAGACTTGTTCTTTACACATGACCTAAAAGTATTCTATGGCTTGGAATCTGAGCATCTCAAGAGGATGTTAAAAATTCCCCTAATAACTAAAAGCTTGTAATTTTTTTTAATTTAACGTTTATATGCAGTATCATTCTAACAAGTATATGGTGTGAGGAGTTTATCATCTAGTAGAGAAAATAGTATGCAAAAATACCTCAGAAACAAGGTAAAAAAACAAAAAGAATGTTCTAATTTTAAGAAAAGCAGAAATTTAAATTATAACCTCCTTTCTTGTCTATAGATTTCTCACAGAGGTGTCTACGCATTGGAAGAATAACAGTTATCTTTGGTCACACATTAAAAACAAAAGCACTAACAAAAGCTGATGAAAGTCTGTGCATACTTTTTTTTTTTTGCCCCAGGCCAGGTTTGAACCCACCACCTCCAGTATATGGAGCCAGTACCCTACTCCTTGAGCCACAGGCACCACCCCGGTGCATACTTTTCACAACATCTGACACCACAGATAAGCAAAATAATCCTCAGGTAATTTGTATATGGCCCGTGGGCCAGAGGTTGAACACCCCTGCTAAACCATGAGCACCTATGGGCAGGGACTATGTCCTATGTCCTAGTTGATCTTGTTTCTTTGATTCCTAGCGTAATGCCTGCAGTCGTATAGGCATGAAATTTCTTGGTTGAAAATTAAAGTTTACTCTTAAGTACACACTTGTCTTTTGGTAGGAAATACGAAAGTCATCGGCTAAGAAGACAGAAGTTTGAAAAATGAACCTCTGGGGGTAGTGGATGATCCAAACTAAAATTGCCATATGTTTGTCCAATATTTTATTACCCCTTATTTTTTTTTCCTGGTGTACTATATAAATAGACACCTCTTTAGAGCTGTGCTATTTTTTTTTTTTTTTTGAGATAGAGTCTCACTATGTTGCCCTCAGTAGAGTGCAGTGGCGTCACAGCTCAAAGTGATTCTCTTGCCTCAGCCTCCCAAGTAGCTGATACTACAGGCAACCACCACCACAACGCCCAGCTATTTTTTTTGTTGTTGCAGATGTCCTTGTTGTTTAGCTGGCCTAGGCTGATTTCAAACCTGCCAGCCTCACTGTATGTGGCTGGCGCTGAGCCTGTGCTATCCTTTTTATGCCTTTTATCAACAAATAACTTCTAATCATAAAATTTAATCCTACCATATTGCTACAAAGATAGGATTAGATTTTAGCCCTTTTAGTCTCTTTAGCTTTTCTACATAAACTCTTTCTATAGATGACTTTAAGTTGACTATGGAAGAAAGATACAACCCCAGAAAAAGATTTATTATGGGTATTAATTCCTTGGTTCATTCGATAGGTGTTCATTGAGCACAATCAGACTAATAGTTATCAATCTTTCTGTGTTCACATTTGAAGAGATTAAATTCTATTCTCATATGTTGCAGTGAGAACAGAATGCCACCTTTCTTAGGTACTAACTTGACATTATACATCATCTCTCTTCTCAAATCAAGTTATACCTGCTCCCCATCATGTGACATACTCACTAAGGCAAGTTCCATCTGATGAGCCTCACTGTGTGTTATTATATGCACATGTAATGCACATGATTTGAAATTTAGCAGCATACCAGTGAAGAGTTTGTGTTATTTATTGGTTAGAAACTGTCAGAGTCTTAACTTATAAAGAGAGACAGGTTCTAAGGATAGTGTACAATGAAAAAACTGTGGATAGCCAGACTTATCTCTGAAATTCTATTAAGTGACCCCAAAGATACAGTATTTATTGCCAAATTAAGTGCCATGTTAAACTCTAATATAGTGGTTTTCAACTGATGTGCCATGGCACAGTGGTGTGCTATGAGAGGATCTCAGGTGTGCTGCAAAAATTTTTAAAGATTATTAATTATATTATTTTCCAAAGAAGTTCAAAGCAAATATATATATATGTATTTTTTTGAGGCAGAATCTCACTCTGTTGCCCTAGGCTAGAGTGCCCTGGCATCATAGCTCACAAGTGATCCTCTTGCTTCAGCCTCCCAAATAGCTGGGACTATAGCACCTGCCACAATACTCTGCTAGTTTTTTTGTTTGTTTGTTTGTTTTTGCAGTTTTTTGGCTAGGGCTGGGTTTGAACTCACCACCTCTGGCATATGGGGCTGGCGCCCTACTCCTTTGAGCCACAGGCACTGCCCGTACTCTGCTAGTTTTTCTATTTTTAGTAAAGATGGGGTTCTTGCTCTTGCTCAGACTAGTCTTGAATTCCTGAACTTAAGCAATCCACCTGCCTAGGCCTCCCAGAGTGCTAGGATTACAGGCTTGAGTCATCACGCCTGATCAGTATATTCTTCTTACTTTTTTTTTTTGTTTGTTTTTTTGGTGAAAGGGTCTCTCTTTGTCACCCTCAGTAGAGTGCTTTGGCAACACAGCTCACAGCAACCTAAAACTCTTGGGCTTAAGAGACTCTCTTGCCTCAGCTGCCCTAGTAGCTGGGACTATACCATAATGCCCCACTATTTCTAGAGACAGGGTCTCGCTCTTGCTCAGGCTGTCTCGAACTCGTGAGCTCAGGCAATCACCCTGACTCTAAAATGTGCCCAGCACTATTGATATGTATTTTATGTAGTTATAGCAGCAAGCCAAAAGATAGATATTAGTATCCTCATTTTATAGATAAGGAAACAATTCCTCCCAGACTGCTAGGATTACAGGTGTGAGCTACCACACCCGGCCTTTACTCTTTTTTTTGATCAGCATAATTTCAGCGTGCTTCACAAATTTTGCCTATAGGTTCAAGTGTGCCATGAGATAAAAAAGGTTGAAGAACAGCTGCTCTAATGTGTTGATACCATCTCTTAAGAAGGCCTACCTGGCCAGCTTTGTGTCTCCTATTAGAGGAGAGTAGTGTTCTTCAGTGGGTACCAGATGCTCATCAAGGTGACGTTTTGTATGAAAAATAACTAATTTCAAACATTAAACCCAGACACTTTTGGAAAGATGTACATACAACCAGATGTAACTAGGAGTTGGAATCAACAGTACAAAACCAGCAGCAAAATTATTCCTGGGGACTTGTTTATGAAAGGGATTATGGGCAGAATCACTGGTGCTGTTTAAATTATGGTATTTCTTTCTGTGAGTAGAAATGAGTTCACATTAATTCAGTGAATACATGACACAGTTCCACTGAGTTATTCTTTAACAATAAGTAGGGCAGCACCTGTGGCTCAGTGGTAGGGCACCAGCCCCATATACCGAGGGCAGCAGGTTCAAGCCCAGCCCCAGCTAAACTGCAACCAAAAAATAGCTGGGCATTGTGGGCACCTGTAGTCCCAGCTACTTGGGAGGCTGAGGCAAGGGAATTGTCTAAGCCCAGGAGATGGAGTTGTGACACCACGGCACTCTACTGAGGGCGATAAAGTGAAACTCTGTCTTTATAAAAGAAAAATTATAATAATAAGTAGAAGATATTCTTCTCCGTGAGAAGCTTGCAGTTAATTAGGGAGTCAAAACATGCATATTTAAAAAAAAAAAAAGAAAAGAAAACCTTAAAAGAGTTAGGAAAGATAGGGTAACATATCCTAATTTTAAATGTGCTGTAGTTGTAAATAGCATAGTTGAAGCCCCTTTCAATATCTTTGAACTTTTTTGTGGGATTTCTTTTTCAATAGAGTTTAAGAAATATGAAACTAAATCTCTAGAGGTACTGATCATGCCTCTTTGTGAGAAAACAGCCTGGGAAGGATGACCTAAAGGAACAGAGATCTGTATTTTCAGTGGGAATAGTAAGGTGTTCACAAAGACTCTGTTCTCTTGGCTTTGTTACTGCTTTGGCTTCATAGAAGATTAGGTACATGAGAGGCATGCATTGCAAAACTCAACGCTTATGAGTGGTGAATAATTCCAACTGAATGCAAATTACTTGAATTTATAAGACTATAGGCCAGGTGTTGGCAGGATAGCTCTGAAAATTTCAGCCTCATATATTGTGAACTACAGAAATTTATATATTAGAAATAGGGTAGGAAATATAGCTAACATTAGTTGAGACTCTAAAATGTGCCCAGCACTATTGATATATATTTTATGTAGTTATAGCAGCAAGCCAAAAGATAGATATTAGTATCCTCATTTTATAGATAAGGAAACAATTCCACCAAGTAAGTAAATCGGCCTGCTCCCACAAATAGAAAGTGGGTCTCTAGCTGATGGCAGATTTTGTTGTCTTCCCGTGACAGTCATCCCCCCAGGAGGTATGTCAGGCAGCCTGTCTGCTTTTCCTGTACCTGCTCTCCATGTTCTTCATGCTCATACAGATGACTGATGATAGAACCTCTTTTGTGAGTTGTATATGTAGAGAGTTATGAGTGTCAACATAACTCATTTAAATATTTATTAGGTTTATTTGTCCTGAAACTGCAAGTGTGAATAATAGTTACTAATTAGATTTGTTTGGCCTTGAAAAGAATTAAGTAGAAAAGTAACTGATCTGGGCGGCGGCTGTGGCTCAAAGGAGTAGGGCGCCAGCCCCATATGCCAGAGGTTGGTGGGTTCAAACCCAGCCCTGGCCAAAAACTGCAAAAAAAAAAAATTAAAAGTAACTGATGTAACTTGATACTGTGTTATTGATCTTAATTCAGAGCTCATACGACGTCCTCCTAAAGATTTCACAGAACTAATAGAAGTACTTAATGGTTTTGTTACAGTTTTTAACTTTGGCAAAAGCCATTCCAGTTGGATCTCATTATTTTTCTTTACCAATCTTTGTTTTCTAATTTTTAAGGAAGAAATCTCTTCCCTGCCAGATTTTATATGGAGGCTCATCAGAACTATAAGTTTTTGAAAACTAATTACAAATGACTTCTTTCCTGTTCTCCATAGTTTATCAGATCTGGCTATTATATTGTGATGGTGATATTAATTTAGACATTATTAGAAGGGCACTGTGGCAAAATATAATTTACTTACTAATACTTTCTTTCCATTACATAATATATTGCCTTAATCTGGCAATTACTATAAGGTGGTACAAGTTGTATACAATACATACTCCAGATAGAAAACATAGGTATCTCTACCACTGTTGTTTTCTGTTTGGGGAAGCAAATCAAGGTTAGCCTAAGACTTCTCTATAAAATCATATGCAATGGGTTTTTTCTTTACTGTATTGCAGCAAGTCAAGGACTTCTGTTTTATTGTAGTTAGGAGATAAATTGTCATTTAAAAAACACAGGTAATCCTTGACTTATAATGTTCCTTTCATAGAATGATGACTTGCCATGTTCTTTTATAGAAATACTCATGTCTCTACCTAGTGTACCCATACTACCGCTTTTCTAAAACTGCTGTTGGTGCTAGAAATCTATTTATTTTTCTTTCTTCTCTCCTCCTCACTGCCATTATCCTGTTCCTTCACATCCAGCCTTCAGTTTTATCCCACTGCTGCATCATCAACTTGTCTTGCCAACCAGAAATAATGAAGACAGCTACGTTCCCAGCCATATAAATCCTGTTACTCTGCTTTGTTGCCAGTAATTCAGTGGTTCTCAACAGCAGGTTATTTTGCCCTCAGGGGACATTTGGGAGTATCTGGGGACATTTTTGATCAACAACTAAAGGAAGTGGAGTGTCCCACTGATTTCTAGTGGGAAGAAGCCAGAGAGGCCACAGTAATCCTATGACATACAAGAAAATCCTTGCAACAAATGTGACTAACATCAGGTTAAGAAACCCTGCACTAGTTCTTTTCAAGCATCATCTCTGTTTTCTTCAGCTCCCCACCCCCCGCCGTTGAATTTAGACACCCATTCTCTGAGCTCCTATCGTGCCTTGTAAAACATGTTCTCACATTCCTTTATTTGTTGGTGTCATCAATAAATAAATGCACAAGGGTGTATATTATACATGTTCATATTGATGTTCTCATTTTGTGGTGCAGTGCAAGTATGTAGTAAGAGCTTCATAAACGAATAAATGCATGCCTGAGTAAGATGCCCTAGACTTGTACAGTGCCTTCCTAGCACTTCCAAAACCCTCCACTATCTCTTGTTCATGTGCTTTTGTCTACCCTTCCCTACCTTCACTTGTTATTTATTTCATCAGATACTAGCATGTCAATCCTATTGTGTATGCATTTGGTTCTCAAGAATGTGGATCTATCTACAATTCAAGACAGAATAGCAGCACTCCAAGCTTTGTTCGTAGATCCTTTGAAAAAGGCAGGTATGCATACAAACACTATTGCTGGCACACACAGCCCCGCAAAAGTCACTAATGCTTATTCCGAGGAGAAAGCCCAAGTAAACTTCATTTGCTTTTTTTTTTTTTTTTTTTTTTTTTTTTTTTCAATTTTTGGCCGGGGCTGAGTTTGAACCCGCCAACTCCAGCATATGGGGCTGGCTCCACCCTACTCCTTTGAGTCTCAGGAACCGCCCTGTCATTTGCTTTTGAAACACTTTACTGCCATCTCCCTGACTTAGCAGATTCTCAGTGTTCACCCTGACTAGTGATACCTGACATCAGTACTTCCCTCTAAACCGTGTTCCTGCTTCATCTCTTGTCATAGCAGTTCCAGGCCGCTCTGATCTCTACCATGGCACCTTCATATGCTGTGCCCAAACCATGTTTACCTGAGCTCTTAACCTCTGGTCCTTGGCATGTACTGCCTGACACTTATTCTTTAGAATCTTTCCTTTTGTACATTCTTCAGGTTTCAGTCAAGGTACATGTCACATTTTAGAAGCCATTCCTTAGGCACCAAGATGGAGTGGTGGGTACCTTCTCTGCATCTATAGCACTTTGTGCCTATTGCGGTAATACTATAAGTAGGAATGTAGCCGAATACTTATCTTTCACAGAGGTCAGAGTGTGTGCTTTCAAGGCATTTCTGGCCCTGTTACATATCATATCAAATGGATGAGAGAGAATACCTCTCTCAGCCTGCAAAAAATCACACCAACCTGCCTAAACCCTTCTGCTAGGACATGGGGTTGAGCCAATCCAAACATGGAGAGCCTTTGCGGAAGATGGTGCAAGGGAATCAACTTCACATTCACTATTATGTTTCCTGGTTGCAGAGAGCTGCCTCTCCTTATCACGCTAGCTTAATTAACTCTTTGTTAAGCTAATTGCTTTACAGAGTACTACCACAGTGATCTGCCCTTGGCTTTTATTGAGGGTTCCTAACAAAGGCTGTGTTTTCAGCATACTCAGTTGCCTCTGCACACAGAGGAAGCCCCCAAAACAGATGTGTGGCTAACAGTGACCACCTGCAGACGTTGTGAATCATGTACCAAATGAGCCCAACCCATCATTCCTGTTGCCAGTTTATGAAAGCTTTTTCATCACCAAGGAATTGTTGTGTGTTTAAACTTGGAAACAAGCTTTGTTGCCCTGAAAGTTGTATAAATATTTCTTAGATTCTCTTATTATGATAAGTAAAACATGATCCAAAATGAAAAGAGAGATCGGATTTGCTTAGGTGAGGTTTTGCTTTGTCGTCCGATGTTTTGTGATGCCTCTAAACATAATGAACAAACCTGAACAAAGATAATAGCAGCACACATGTATTGAACATACCTTTGTTCCAAACATTTTATAAAATGCTTTAATATTCTTCCTCTTACAACAGCTTCATTTGGGAGTATTTTTTTTCTGCTTTTGTACACGAGGATACAAGAGGCTTTATTGAAGCTAAGTAATTAGCACAAAGTCATTCCAGGTAGCAATCGTAGACACCAGGAATGTGAACAAGGGGGGCTTCAAAAATAGGTCTGTGAACCATCAGCATTCACTGCTCCTTTCTCTGGTCAGTGGCCACGTAGCCGTATCTACTGTCATGTGCCGTCTGTCCTCCTTGGAGGTGCCCAGTTGATTCATGAGCCTGAGCTCATGCTGAAGGAGGATTTCTGTGAGATTTTCCCTTGAGGCTATGGAGTCTTACCTGAGGTTTTACCTTCGCCTGTAGCCTTTGCTCTAAAGAAAGACAGAGGCGAAGGATCATCTTCAAAACCATAGTTTCTGCCTTCACTGCTATTCTCTGTCTTCCTGTGGCTGTCTTATGAAGATCCAGTCAGATTGGATGGGGGCCATCCTACTTCACTATGACCTTAACTAGTCACATTGAAATGACTCTATTTCCCAATAAGGTCACATTCTGAAGTACTAGGGGAAAGAATTCAACAGATCTTTTTGAGAAAGGACACAATTCAACTCATAACACCTCCATGTTCTACCCCAATGAGTACATATTCCAATTCCCAGAGGAGTAACTAAGGATGTCTTAAATTAATAATACCATCTCCCCAGATCAGTTATGATTTACTCAGTAACAACCTTTCTGCCCTACTTGGGCACACAGTGGAATGTTGGCCTATTTTGGCCCTTCTTCTAAGTATTGATGTTGGTTGTTTTCCTTGCTGCGTCAATGGATGTAGTATTGACATGCAGATTTTCTCCTCCGTTGCCCTAGGAAGTTTCTCTTGTAAGACTTAGTCAACCTATTTGCTTTTTCAGGCTATTTCTTCTTTTATTAATATATGACAGGTTGAGCATTTCTCATATAAAAATCTGAAATCCAGAATGTGCCAAAATTTGAATTTTTTTTTTTTTTTTTTTTTTTTTTGAGGTAGGCTTGCTACATTACTCAGATTGGCCTTGAACTCCTGGGTTCAAGCCATCCTGCTTCAGCCTCAGGTGCATGCCAGTGCACCTAGTAAAAAATTCAAAAGTTGTTAAGCACCAATACAATACTCAAATGCTCATTGGAGCATTTTGAATTTCAGATTTTTGAACTAGGGAATCTCAACCAGTAAGCATATAATGCAAATATTCCAAAATAAAAATCGGAAGCATTTTTGGTCCTAAACATTTCACATGAAAGATACTCAACCTCTACCTTATTCTATTTTTTTCTATTCAAGTAGTTATTTTACACAAAGCCTTCAAGCACTCTTTTTAAAAATAATTTGTATCATTGAAACCAGTTCTATCTTTACCATCTTTGTTTCATGTTATCAAAGACCTCTTGGCACTTAATTTTTTTCCCTGTCTGGCAGAATAATGTTGTCTTGGTTTGTTTTGTGCTGCTCTAACAGAATACCACAGACTGGGTAATTTAATAAACAGAAATGTATTGGCTTGTGGGACTGGAGGCTTGGGAGATCCAAGATAGATGGGTGGGCATCCGGCAAGGGCCTTCTTGTTATGTCATGCCATGATAAAGGCGGAAAAGGACAATGGAGGATGAGGAGAGGAGAAAAGAAAAGAGACGGGGAGAGGGACAATATGCTCAGAAGATTTTTATCTTTTTTAGGTAGTGGTGTTTTAAATGCTAATCTTATGAAGAAATGTTGCTCCTTAGGTCAAATTGACTGTATAGATGATGTATTTTGATATGATATGAGAAGATAGGAATTTTAATGGTGAACATAAAAGAGCTCTAAGGAATAAAGGTCTTTTGAGCACAATATAATGCTAGCTAACTACCACTGGTACCCAGAAATTCACTGGAAGATACAGTATGTAGGTAGCTATGAAAGCAATTCTAAGGCAAATTTTTATTTACACTGCACTGTACCAGCCTCCTCTATTTCTGTAAAACATCTTAAATATAACAGATAATTATAAAATTTCTACAATTTTTGTTTTGTAAAGAAGATAGGCCAGTAACTAATGTGTCAAACTTGCTGCTTGGCACCATATTGAGTCCCTGAAGTGACCAGGAATTATGAATGACTGACTCTTCTTCAGAAGGAGTGATGAATGTGTAATAAGTTTTCTTTTTTTTCTTTTTCTAGCCAAGGACCGTTGTCATCCATTAGAGCAGTAATCAAGAGATGTAAGTTTATATTTTCCTCTGTAATAATTTATATTTCTAGCAAGTGATTGTATTTATGAATCTACAAAGAACTCAACAAGAATAGCTTCTCCTAAGATGCAATAAAGCATTTTGGACAAACAGCTAGTTTTTCAACTTTCATTTATTGATAAGCTAGTTTTTTTAAATAATCCTTTTCTCTTATGAGAACAAAACAAAAAGTGTTTTCTTAAAAACAATCTGGCTATCTAATTACTTTCTATAATCTAATATAAATTTTATTTAAAGATTTTCTATAGTTAGAGGCATCTTTATAAATTTAAAAAATATTAAACCCGCTCTGTGCCTATAGCACAGTGCTTATGGCGCCAGCCACATACACCAAGGCTGGAGGGTTTGATTTATAAAAATATTTATAAAAAATATTTATAAAGCTATTTATAAAAATAGCTGGGTGTTGTGGCAGGCGTCTGAGGCAAGAGAATCACTTAAGCCCAAGAGTTTGAGGTTGCTGTGAACTGTGACGCCACGACACTCTACCAAGGGTAACATAGTGAGACTCTGTCTCAAAAAAAAAAAAAAAAAAAAAAAAATTAAGACCTATTTATTTGGTTTATTTGCTTCCACGTGTTCTCTATACAGTATGTTTTTTAACTGTGTCAAGTCTGAGTATATGTCTGTACTACCACATACAAAAATGTCCTGTGAATAATCTCCTCTGAAATGGCACATTCAGACTTCTGTCTTTACCTTTCTGTTTAAAGCTTCCAAACTTGCTTTTGGAATGGGATTTTAACACTCTTTTTAAAATAAAAGGCTCTAGATCAGGGGTGGCGAACAAGTTCGACTACGCGCTCGGAGGTCGCTCCTCAGAGGTCCCTCCTCAGAAGCAGCATAACAAAATCCAAACTTGGCAAAGAGCCACAGTATACAAAATAATGATGAGAGGCAAAGAGCCGAAATTCATTTTG
>CAUYPK010007280.1:0-34806 GCA_963574355.1 Loris lydekkerianus | reverse complement strand
CTCCACATCCACACCAGCATCTGCAGTTTTGAGATTTTGTGATGTGGGCCATTCTCCCTGGGGTTAGATGGTATCTCAGGGAGGTTTTGAGTTGCATTTCTCTAATAATTAGGGATGATGAACTTTTTTTGTATGTTTGTTAGCCATTTGTCTGTCTTCTTTACAGAAGTTTCTATTCGTATCTCTTGCCCATTGATACATGGGATTGTTGACTTTTTTCATGTGGATTGAGTTCTCTATAGATCCTAGTTATCAAGCTTTTTTCTGATTCAAAATATGCAAATATCCTTTCCCATTGTGTAGGTTGTCTATTTGCTTTGGTTGTTGTCTCCTTAGCTGTACGGAAGCTTTTCAGTTTAATAAAGTACCATTTGTTTATTTTTATTGTTGTTGTAATTGCCATGGCAGTCTTCTTCATGAAGTCTTTCCCCAGGCCAATATTTTCCAGTGTTTTTCCTATGCTTTCTTTGAGGATTTTTATTGTGTCATGCCTTAAATTTAAGTCCTTTATCCATCTTGAATCAATTTTTGTGAGTGGGGAAAGGTGTGGATCCAATTTCAGTCTTTTACATGTGGATATCCAGTTCTCCCAACACCATTATTGAATAGGGAATCTTTCCTCCAAGGTATGTTCTTATTTGGTTTATCAAAGATTAGGTAGTTGTAAGATGCTAGTTTCATTTCCTGGTTTTCTATTCGATTCCAAGTGTCTATGTCTCTATTTTTGTGCCAGTACTATGCAGTTTTGACCACTATGGCTTTGTAGTATAGCCTAAAATCTGGTATGGTGATGCCCCCAGCTTTATTTTTATTACAAAGAACTGCCTTAGCTATACAGGTTTTTTTATGGTTCCATACAAAATGCAAAATCATTTTTTATAAATCTTTAAGGTACAATGTTGGTATTTTAATAGGAATGGCATTGAAAACGTAGATTGCTTTGGAAAGTATAGACATTTTAACAATGTTGATTCTTCCCAGCCATGAGCATGGTATGTTCTTCCATTTGTTAATATCCTCTGCTATTTCCTTTCTGAGGATTTCATAATTTTCTATATAGAGGTCCTTCACTTTCTTCATTATTGTTAGGTATTTCATTTTCTTTGAAACTATGGTGAAGGGAGTTGTGTCCTTAATTAGCTTCTCATCTTGACTGTTATTGGCGTATACAATTGTGGACATTGATTTTATATCCTGAGACATTACTGTATTTTTTGATGACTTCTAGGGGTCTTGTCGTTGAGTCTTTGGGATTCTCTAAATATAACATCGTGTCATCAGCAAAGAGGGAGAATTTGACCTCCTCTGCTCCCATTTGGATTCCCTTTATTTCCTTGTTTGCCTAATTGCATTGGCTAGAACTTCCAGCACTATGTTGAATAGTAAAGATAACAGAGGACAACCTTGTCTGGTTCCAGTTCTACAAGGAAAAGCTTTCAGTTTTACTCCATTCAGTAAAATATTAGCTGTGGGTTTATCATAGATAAACTGATAGCTTCAATCAGTTTTAGAAATGTGCCACCTATGCCTATACTTTTCAGTGTTCTAATTAGAAAAGGATGCTGGATTTTATCAAATGCTTTTTCTGCATGTATTGAGAGGATCATATGGTCTTTATTTTTGCCTCTGTTAATACAGTGGAGCACCTCTTGGGGATTGGGGAGGGAAATCCAGGGCTTCTTCCTCTGGCCACACCTTCCTTTTGGGATTTTAGGGAGAGACCAAAGTCCATATATATATATATTTTTTTTTTTTCTTTTTTCTTTTCTTGGTCTTTGGGCATTGACATATATTTTTATTAAAACTCTGCTTCTGTTCCACATAGTGCCTGAGTCTCTACCATCAAAGCTGTAAATCCCAACTCAGTTCATAACATTCCTCCGCAGCCATATTCTGCGAACATGCAGCATGCTCGTGCCTCTGCTGCCTCAGCCTAGCAGCTGCCTTGGCCAGCCCCTGCAGTCCTCCAGGCAGCCTTCCCTGACATGGCAGCTGGATTTGATGCTATACCCACATATTCCCCCAGGCTCCCCTGGACTTACCTTGTCATGATTTAGTCACTGTCTGTTGCCTGTCACTCCTACCTGGCTTTGAGTCTTGGGGGTGAGATAGGGGCTATATTTTTGTATTTCTAGCTCTTAGCCTGGTACCTGGCAGATGACAAGTAGTATGTGCTCAGTAAGGTGTGAATGAGAAATAGATAATCTATCATTAGATATTTATGTGTGGAGGAAACTCAGGAGGGAGGAGATTTTTTTTTTTTTTTTAAACAAATTCGTTTGTAACCCTATCATGTTTAAGTATGGGACAATGTCATACAATGGTAACATTCATAATTATACTCAACAACAATGGTAATGGTAATAATAATAATTGACTTGTTAAGTTATGTAATAATATATTGAATGTTGTTATTAGATTATTAGTTATCTAGTAATGGTAATTTACCATGGGCCAAAAATTACTGTTCTTGGTGTTTTGGGTTCCTTCTCTTACCATATTCTAACAGCAACTTTATGAGGTGTGTAACAGTACTGCTCCATTGTACAAATGGGGAAACATTTGTAAGAATTTAAGTAACAAAGAGATCTCACAGATAGTTAAGTGGCAGAGCTGGCATTTGAACTAGGTAGTCTGACTTCAGAGCCTGTGCCCTCAACTATTAAATGCTAAACATGGCTTTGGGTTCAAGACCGAGCTTCACCATTTTTAGCTGTGCCATCTTGGGGAGGTTGCTTGGCCTCTCTGAGCTCCAGTTCCTCACCTCTGGTCATCAAGGCTGTTGAGAAGCTAGGGTACAGTGAGGTATGGAGGAACTCAGAGGGCTGATGATGATGGTTCTCACAGTTCAAAGAGATGGCAGTTCCAAGGGTTTATGTTCACAAGGCCTCAGAAACCTGTATTAATGGGGCCATGGTCTTGGCAAAGGGTGAGGAGGCAGGGAAGCAGGGGACAAAAGCTCTTCTGTCAGTTACTTGTGGCCCTCAGGGAGGCAGGCAGGGAAGACATGATTGCTACAAACAGGGAGATGAGGACCCTGCCTGGAAGTGGGGTGGGCACTCTGTCACTCGCCAGGCCTTGTTTTTTCATGATTCATGGGTGGGACTGGAAAATTCCTTTGGATCCTTTCCTGAGGGGTAGAGCACGTTGGGATCAACTCATGGAGGGGAGGCATTTCTCTGCACCCTAGGAGTGTGGTCACTGTTTAACGTTAAAACAGAATGAAAGCATAACACAGCTTCAAGTTGGCAGCTGCTAGGGGCATTTCAGTGCTGTTCCCTGGCACTGGGACCACCAAGCCACCTCTTACACATGGCTCCTTGTGGGGTTAGGCTCTGGCCTCTGTGGGACTGGGAATAAGCCTACAGACCTACTGATGGCCAGTCGCTGCCATGTTCTCGCAGAGACTCCCTCCTCCAGCCCAATTGGCTTCTTCTCTGGACACCCACACAATCCAGATCTGCCCTTGGGGGCTGACAAGGGGGCCTCGGGCATAAATTCCCTCCTTTGTACTGTAGATTGTGTCACACATCTGCAGAATTCCTTCCTGATCCCCTCAGCAGCCCTGGGAACAATTGTCATCTACGTGTGATAAATGTGGAAAGTGAGGACCAGGAGTTGGAACAGCTAGTGCATTTGGAATGAGAACCAAGGTTTCCTGACTTCTCACAAGACCTTGCACAACTGACGTAGCCCTGTCTATGGGGACAGGCAGTCTAAGTGGCTTTGAAGGATTTTCTTGATGGATCAAAGCACAGTATAGCCTATGCAAAAGGAGGGGTTAGAACCTGTTTTGTCATTATTAAAAATGAGCTCTTGAGAGCCCCAGAGCCTATTAAGAATATGTGGGAAAGGATATGCATGTTAATTATACATTATATAATGTTAATTATAGCATTATAAATTATACACAACAATTTATTATAACATTATAACAGTAAGAGACTGAAAACAAGTCCTGCTGACTAGTTAATTAAAAGCTAGAAAAAAAAAAAAAATCCTACAATGGAATACTATGCAGCTGTCAAAAAGGATAGGATGCTCTTTACATGCTAATATGGAACCATCTCTGAAATGTGTTGTTAGGTAAGAAAAGCCAGTTGAAAAATAGTATGTTTAGTCTACTTCCATTCATACAAAAATGGAGAGAAATTAATACATACATTTATATTTATCGAAAGCAACTCTGGACGGAGTTCACACAAGGAGATGGGTGTAGCAGAAACTGGGTGACTGGTGGGAGTGGGGTAGAAATTAGTCTTTTCATTCTAACCCTTTTGTAGTTACAGATAGTTTGAACATCACCAATTAGACAGAGTTGTGTTGCCAAGCCAGAAATTTAAATTTAAAAAGCCAAATTAGAATTCTGAATGGCTGCCCCATTAGGGGAATAGCAAGTGTGATTTTATTACTAATAAGTGTGTCGCCTGTGGTTGCAATTTTTTTGTTGGCCATCACATGAACACATTTGGGATTTTAAACCCAGCTCTACCTGACTCTAGCTTTCCTCCTATAGTGTCATAAGGCATCACAGTGGCTTCCTGTGGCCAATGTCACACGGTGGACCTGCTATCTAATTCTAACAGTACTCTTGAACTCTTGGTATAGTGTTTGTAGAAAAAACGTGCTCTAGCGGGCTCTCCTTTATGTTAATAACCATGCACGGAGAGAACCTCTCAAAAAGACAATGACTGCAACCCATGCTCTATTAAGAAAACAGCCTGAGATGGCTTTTAGTCCAGCTTGTCTCTGCTAGGACCTTCCCAAACACTGCCTCCAGCCTGCCACCAAGCAGGCTTTGCATTAAGTAACACTTACCTTTCCTGTTAAAATCAACCAGAGACACCAAGGAGCTCCCATAGGCTATTCTGACCAGCACGTGATCTGACTGGTTGCCTGGTGGCTATGAGCATCCTACCCCAAGTCACGGCCCCTCCCATTACTACTCTGTTGGCACCACAACCATAGCTCTCTGGTCTCTGGTCTTTGGGAATTTGGGAAATGTTCAGGTCTACCCTTACTGTGTAAATATAACAAACGCCAACCCCTCCCCCCCCATAAGGATGACCATTCATGGGCCCCCTCCCTGTCTACAGTGGGATTTCTCCTTTGGGTCTTCCTGAACCTACTCAGGGGTCAGCAGAAGGTTCCTTTTAGCCTCATCCCCTTCCTCTTCCTTCTGGGTCTCTGTCCCTCAGACCTTTGTCTTTGCTATGCCTTGGTCTTCCTCCCCTCCCTTGTAGCTTTGCTCCCGTCACTCTGTCTTCCTCTTCCTGTCCCTTTGTGTCTCTCCTCTCTTGTCCCCTCCTTCTCATCTCTTGCAGTCTACACTGAGGAGATATTCTCCTGTGCTCCCTCCTCCCGCCCCACCAAGCCTCTGTCCTGCTGAGATTTGGAGTGTGGAAGACTCTTCCCCCACATCCGCCAGAGCCCAGGAACAGAGACGATCTCCTGGGTGGATGGCCGTGTGACCGCACAGGGTTCAGAAGACCCACATTTAGTTTAATGCTCAGTGGTTGCCCTCTTGAAATCCTTAATCACTTTCAAATAAGGGTTTTTGTTTTCATTTTGTAATGATCTCTCAAAGTAAGCAGCCAGTTCTGCTGAGAGCTGTGAACTTCCTGGCAGGGAGGACATGGCCTCCTCCTGGTGCAGTTGAAGGTGCTGGGGCTGAGTTGCAGGGTCCAGGTGCCAGTCCTGCTTCTCTGCTCCTCATGTTTTACTCATACTTACCCCATAGTAAGCAAGTTGATAGACTCAGCTCCATTTTACAGTAGACTCAGCTCCATTTTACAGATGACACAAAATAAGGCTCAGAAAGGCCACACCACTTGTCCAAGGGCCCTTGGCTCATGAGCCTGACTTAAAGGAAGCTGACTCTGAAATCTGCACACTCTGTGGCCTTTCTCAGCCTGACATCTTAGGGGCCTTGGAAGGGCACCTTTAATCTGTAAGCTATCTGGAAACATCCTCTTTCTTTGCATCTGGAAAATATCTGTAACAAGAATAGTCATCTATGTGCAGAAGCAACCCCTGGGACAGGGACCTGGCACAGAACTGCCTTCTCAAATAGTAGTCACTGCCTTTCTGGACCTTGATTTCCTTTGTCAGATGGGCCTTGTGATGGTTACCTATCTCAAAGGGCTCTCAGATTAACGGAAGCTTCTACTGCCCCGCCCCCTCCCCTCTGGGGCCCAGGAGGAAGTGATCTGTGAGTGGCAGACCATGTGATTTATTGTTCAAACTGGGGCACTTTGAGAGCTTAACAGGGTGTGCTTGGTATATGTTAGGGCAAGAGTCATCAATAGGGATTGTCCTAGGCAAACTAGGCTGGAGGTTCACTCTACAAATGGATCACCCATGCCCTTGTCAGGATCATAAAACATGTTAACAGATGAGCAAGTGTAATGATGCCCCAGGTCCATCCCCAACTGGTATAGAGAAGGGCTGTGTTCCAGCCTAATTTTTTACCCTGGAGAATCGTGTCTGTCCTGCTTAGAGCTGCTAACTTTGTCAAAGACATCAGTTCTGAGGAGTGGTGTTGAGGAGAGTGACTTGAAGCCCTCTCAGTTCAGGCCTTTCCTCAGATATTCTAGAAAAGTGTTCTTTTCCTTTAGTTCCATTTAGGGCACTGGCTCTCGCGGAGGGGGTATTATGCTCAGGCAGTGAGTGTCCTTGTCTCCCTTGAAACAACCGGAAACTCCAGGCTTTGTCTCAAGGTCACATCCTGCAATGTCCCCTCTTCACGGACCACTGGATAAAGTCCTTCTGCTGCTAGCACCAGGGAGCCTGGTAATTCCCCCAGTAGGTTTGTTTTGAGCAAGAAGCAGGTGACTTGTGTAACTGGTCCTGCTTTTTAGAGTGGTGGGGGGAGGTCCCCCTGTGGCCTCCCAGGGTAAGTAAGGATTCAGGGCATTCCTTATTATCTGCATTTCCTCCCTGAGTCCTGGCTCCATTTTCTGACCCCACCCATGCTTCCTTTCTTCCTTTCACTTTTAATTTATGTTCCCTTTATAAATGAGCCTCTCTTGACACCCACCCCACCCTGATTCTGCACCTCCGAGTATAGAGCAAATAGATACGTGGACAAACCTACAAGAAAAAAGGAACTCTATACCCTTCTGCCTGTCCCTGGGGCCTGGAGGGGGTGGGCTGTCAAGGGGTTAAGAATGATGCAGAGGAGGTGCTGGCCAAGGTTAAGGGGAAGTGGCCACTGCCTGGGGAGGGAGCAGTCAGTTGTCTTGGTTGTCTCATGTGACTTCAGAGGGCTGAACAAGGCCTGAGAAGAAGGTGGCAGGTTGCTCAAGGTCACTTTAGTACCAAAAGAAAAAAAAAAAGAAGAGCTTTCTAATGACTTGATCAGACTTTCTAGAAGTTCTGCTGTTAACTGACTCCAGAAAGGCCTCTCTTTAAACATAACAGCCAAGGGGCCTGTTTGTCTGAGCCAGGCTCTTTATAGACACAGAGTGGCCAACTGTTCTGATTTGCCTGGTACTTGCCTGGTTTGAACAACTTAAATCCCAGAACATCCTTTAGTGTCCAGCAAACTGGGCTGATGCAACACTTTTTACACCCTATATATGCAACATTAGGAAATCCTTATATCCACACACTTTGCAGATGAGGAGTCTATGATTCAGAACGCAAGATAACCCAGCAAGCACATGGAGTTGGCACGTGGGTGTGCTGCCGCTGAGCCAGACTGGGGCTCTCAGCTGCTCTTGTCCACTTCCCTTTTCTGTAACATAAGGGCTTGGGACCCCTGGATCCTAAAACTTCTCTAAGATTCTGGAGTCTCCGCTGGTCTTCAACCAGAATTTTGTTTTCTGTGGATGGATAGGGTAGGGGAAGTTTTCCCAGCAAGACTGGTTCTGGGGCATGGCTTGGGTTTTGCCTAGAGAGAGGTGACAGCTTAGTGACAGGGTCAAGGGGGAGGGCAGCCTATTCCTCCTTCTCGGAGCCTGGGAATAGGGTGGGATCTCATACTCCACAGTCCTGGCTGCTGGCAGCTATGTCAGCCATTTGTCAGCTCTCTGGGCTGGATCCAGAGAAATCCAGGGGCCAGAATCTGCCTGACTGCTCTAAGGGCCCTGCACCTGGGGAAAGCAACCTGGGAAGGGGGTGTATGGGGCCACTAAAGGCTCTGGGATCTCTCAGGGGTCCACATAGCCCTCCTGCCTGCCCTGTGGAGATGGCACTGCCCAGAGGTGGGTGAGTTGGGGTTACCAAGGGCTCCATCAGGCAGAGTTATGGATGTTTGAGATACTGCCCAGGCAACAGGGCCAGATCACAGGGCCCTGCACCCAGCAGGCAGACCATAGAAGACAGAGACACTCATGGGCATTGAAGATGGGGACCTTGGAGTCACAGCAACCCAGATTGAAGTCCCACCTCTGTCTCTTCCTAGCTGAGGAATCTGAGGCCAGTGCCCTTGCTTCTCTATTGCCTCAGTTTCCACATCTGAAAAATGGGCATGAAAATATTCTGAGCAGAGGAACTGATAAATGTGTTTGTGGGGGTGGGGAGTTAAAGCCACTGTCCCTAGGCTCTCAATTTCTGTTCCCAGGACTGTACTCCAGCATCCCATGACAGGCAGCAGGTGAGGGCTTCTGGGTCCCGCTGGAGAAGCCAATGCTCATAAGACAGAAGGAAAGTACAAGGAAGAGGAAGGAATGCTACTACAACATTTCTCACAGCCTGGTAGTAAAAGGTGCCCATTAGCTCGTTGGGAGCTACTGTGACATAGAAATTGCTGTGCAGTTTAGGGGGGCATTTAGGATACGGGCTTTCAACTCTCACAGGTCTGAGTTTGATTCCTAGCTCTACCAGGCCATGGCTGGGGATCCTGATCTGGTTCCTTTCAGAGCCTCAGTTTCAACTTCTATGAAATGGGGATAATAATCACCCCCTTCTTGGGCAGGGGACTGGTGGCTTATCAAAGGGCTGGGAGGTTGAGTAGGGCCTGGTGTGTTTGGCAGGATGACTCTCTCCCCTATCTGGATTCTGGTGTGTGGTGCAGCTAGGAGGAGCAAGTGGCTCTTGTGAAAAGCATGACCCAGGCAGAGGGCTCTGCCAAAGCTAAGGCCAAGGGATCTAGAATACCGGCCAGGAGCTCTGTATGTCTGGGGCAGCCCTGTCCTGGGGGAGCAACTCCTGGCTGCTGGCCTTACCAGGGCAGGGCAAAAGAAAGAGAGACCAGAGCTCCCACCGGGGCCTCCCTTCCTCCCACTGCCACATGTTTCTCCACCACGTCTCCCTCTCTGTGCTGTGCTGGTGCACACAGGCTCTTCCTGGAGCTTCAAGTGTTACTATCTCATGTTCATACTCATACATTCCTGCGAGCCCCTCACTGTCTCTGCCGCAGTAGGAACAGCTTTGACATCTGAGTCCCTGTTCTGCCATCAATCTGCTGTATCATCACAGCCAGGAAGACCCTTTCTCTTTGTGTGCAGACCTCCGTTTCTCTATCATCAACATTATTACTTTGACACAGTTCATTAGGGGAGAGTTAAACAGAGAGCTCTGATGTGGAATTGAAGGCGCAACTCAGAGCATACCAGGCATCAATCTTGGGAGGGTGATGCTTTTCTGGAATCTGCAAGTAAGACCCCAAGGTCTGCTTCTCTTCTGGCGGATCTTTGTACTAACCTGCCTGGCGTGCCTATCCTGTGATGTACCTACCTGATGAGTGGTGGGTTCTGGCAGCTCCTCAGCACTGCCTTCCTTCCTCTTTTCCTCTCCCCCATCTTGCTGAAAGATCCTGGGTCCATTCCCATCGTGACCAGATTTCATCAGGGTCTTTGGGGGAGATGGTTCTCAGCCCCTGGGACTGGCCATAGGGGCCTTTCTCAGGGACCTGGCTGGTCCTTATTCATCTGCTCATCCAAGACCTTTCTTGGAGCATTGTGGTTGCCATGGAAATGGTGCTAGAAGTAAACCTTATTTTCTTTCCTCAAGAAAAATAAGTAGGGAGATTGTCAGACTCCATGGCTCTCCGATGGGAGCCCTGAGGTCTGAAGCCCCCAAGGACTGTGTCTTCTGGGTGGCCTGCAGCTATCAGAAGGACCCTCAGCTCATCAGGTCCCCTGCTGCTCTCCTGCTTCCAGTTTGCTCTCTCAGTGCAGCTCCACATCAGCCATCTGGGTGAGAAGATGGAACTTTATTTTTCAGAAATATGGGCACCCTCTGCTTAAAATCATCCATGGCTCCATTGCTTAAAATCATCCATTGCCTATTGGATGAAGTTGGTGGCTTGTAGGGGGTCTCATGATTTAGACCCCTCATTTTGTTCTTAACATCTGCTATCACTCCTCCCCCACTGTGTGTTGCATGCGTGAATACACGCAGTCCCTAGCCACACTTTGCACACATACTTCCTCTGCATATAGGCCTTCTCCACTGCCCTCCACTGCCCCATCAAACAAAGGCTTCACACCCTCCAAGGCTCAGCTCAAATGCCGCCTCCTCCATGAAGCTTCTCCTTGTTCCCCCAGCCACCTTCCTTTTGCTTTGTGCAGAGCCAGGACCACAAACTCAGTGACCAACAGGACCAGGCTGGGACCTGCATGATAATGCATGAACATTTTTCACTCCCACACAGAAACACATGCTCTCCTATGAAAACTGAAAGCAAGAATGAGTTGGTTCATCTTTCTCTCCTTGGATTGCACTTATTTTTGCAAAAGTAGAAACCTGGGGACACTCTGGTACATTGCAACTGACTTGTTGCCCCACTTGCTGTGCCATATGAGGCCAGGGATTGGGCCTTCTTACTTCCACAGCATCTAACAAGGAGTGTGGTTCTTAGAGTGCCCACTAGCAGCCTTTTCAATGGATGGATAGATGGACACACAGATCTGTGCTGTTTCCTGAATCTGTTGAACCTGCTCCTGCTTCCGTCTGATGTCAAGACTGTCTTGTTGGAAGCTTCTCAGCCACCCAGAGGGTTGAGCCATCCTGTTTGGGAGGGTCCCTGCCCTGCCCTTTATCACTCTCCAATAGCACCTCTGTTTTCTGACCTCTCCCAGGCAAAGGTGCCAAACCACGCTCCCCACTCCCAGGGCCCATACCAGCACCTTTCCTCCAGTGACATGAGCTGTGGCGGGAACAGGCAGGAGGCAGGAAGTCTCCCAAGTAAGGTGGCCTGGAGTGAAAGGGCCATGGAGCAGCCAGCAAGAGGCCCAGGAAGTGCTGCCCTTAAGCAGATGTGCTCAGGGCCTCTGCTTGCTCAGGGGTTGAGCAGATGGATCTTGGGAGGGGCCTGCGTCCTGTGAAGTTCTCCTGGGACATTGAAATGGCAGAGCGAGCACATTTCGGTTTCACCCTGTGAGATATATCCCCCTGTGCTATATAATATTAATAAAGTGACTGTGATTGTAATAAGCATTTTACCAGCATTGAATCTTCACCACTTCTTGAGATAGAGGCTACAGATGTGCAGCCTGAGGGTCAGAGAGGTGGAGGCACCTATTCAAGGTCACACAGCTGAGAAACAGGGAAGCTAGAACTGAAGCCTAGTTCTAAGGCAGAAGAAGCGGAAGCCCAGCCTGGAGCTCCTCATCTTCCCTACTTGCTCACTTGGTAGGTACCTTTTGGAAAAACCATGGAGTTCTGATCTCAGTTTTCTCATCTGTGAAATGAGAATAAAAGGAAATTGCCATCATTTGAGAGCATATGAATTACTGGCTGCTTTTTTAGGTGCACCATGGAGGTCATTTCCTTCACCATCATGGTATCTGGGACATTGGATGATTTCCATGTTGCAGAAGTGGAAACAGAGCTTCAGAGACGTGGAGAGTGGGTTGCCTCCTTGTTAGGTTTTAATGCCCTCACCAATTCCTCCACCCCTCAGATGATAGTTTGGTTCCAGCCAAAGGACTTGACTCAAGTGTGAGAAATATTTAGCAAGAGCTCTTGCAGAGGATATGGACATCCTGGGGCTGGGCTGGGACTGGGGATGGCAGAAGCCTCGGGTTCCTCATTTGGACCAGGGCAGCACTGGTCTGGGAGGAGGTGAAATGGACCTCCGGCCTGTGGCCTGGTCCTGTCCCATGGCTTGGTTCCATCCCTCCCCTGCTTTCAGACACAAACCAGTTGAGCTCTGCGAGTTTCTGCAGACACAGCCCTTTGCTTTGGTTAAGAATCAGCAAACTAGGCTCGGCCTCCCTTCCTTCTGTCCTGAGATAGGAATGCTAATGCTCCTTGCAGAGCATCACAATCTGATTTTTCTATGCAATCGCTTGCTGAGCACCTACTATGTGCCAGGTGCTACATCCATGTCACTATTTCATGATAGGCTCACCATAACCCTGGAGGGAGGCAATGAAATTAGGCCCATTTTACAGATGTGGCTCAGAGAAGAGAGGTGATTTGTCCTTAATCACTTTGTCCCGTTCAAAGGAGGGGCCTTTGAGCCTGGTCTGGCTGCGTCCCATGTGTGGGCTGCTAGCTACTGTGCAACCTGGAATGGGGGAGAAGGTTGAGACAACCTTGTAACCAGCAAGGACCCAGTCTTGCTCTTGGAGTGGCAGTGGGGGTTGAGGGAAGGGTGGTAAATTAACCTTGAACCTCTGGCCTAGATATCTTAGAGCTGCAAGGTGTCCACAAAGATCCCTTCATCCAGACACCCTCCCCATCCTGATTTCAAGAAAGGAAGCTTTTGTTATTGCCATTTCACAGGTGATTTCAACACAGCCCAGAGAGGCAAATCAACTTGCCTGGGGTCACACAGCATGGGGCTGACTCATGCTGTCTTTTTACTGGTCTCCAGCACAAGGCTGGGAACAGATATTTGGCTCATGATATTTTTTAAAGCTGAGAGGGAGGCTTTGAGATCATCAACCCCAACCTCCTTGTTTTTTATAGATGGGAAAATTGAGGCCCCAAAGGATCAGGGATTTATCTAAGGACATATACTAAGTAGGGGCTGTGAGGTATGAAAGAAAGCATTAGATCCTTAATCTGGGTTTAGATTCCCACTCCTGTCCCTCAATATCCACATGACCTTGCACTAGACTCTTAACCTCACTGGGCTTCAGTTTCTGGACTCTAACATGTCCCTAACAGTGGCTACCCACAATGGGTGAGATGATGCTCGTAACAGCACTTCTCAATGTCCTGCCACACATAAGAGGTGTTCAGCAAAGTGTAGAGATGACGGTGATTACTATTTTTTTTTAAATTTCAGACTAATATGAAGGTACAAATGATTGGGTTACAATGTTTGCATTTGTTAGGTAGAGTCCCTCTTGTCGTTGCATCCCACCCCCTAGGAGGTGTGCCATATACCCTTACACTGTGGCCATTAGGTGGGAGCACAATGATCCCCCTCCCTCCTCCCCATCCCCCCTCCCTCCTCCCCATTGCCCACAACTTGAATAGAATTGAGTTTTTCTCTTGTGTGGGCATGTATTAGATCATCTACTGGCTTCATGTTAGAATTGAGTACGTTTGATGTTTGCTTTTCCATTCTTGTGATTCTTTACTGAGAAGAATGTGTTTCAATTCCATCCAGGTTAATACAAAAGATGAAAAGTGGGCCAGGCAAGGTGGTTCACACCTGTAATCCCAGAACTCTGGGAGGCCTAGGTGGGTGGATTGCCTGAGCTCACAGGTTTCAGACCAGCCTGAGCCAGAGCGAGATCCCACCTCTAAAAATAGCCGGGTGTTGTGGCGGGCGCCTGTAGTCCCAGTTACTCTGGAGGCTGAGGCAAGAGAATTTCTTGAGCCTCAGAGTTAGAGGTCGCTGTGTCCTATGACACCACTGGCACTCTACTGAGGGAGGGTGACAAAGTGAGACTTCTGACACAAACAAACAAACAAAACATGTAAAGTCCCCATTTTATTCACTATTGTTAATGTTATGTAACCCTGACATTCTAGGGTCCAAAGCTTTATCAGGATGACCCACTGGGTCTCATGTACCTGGCCAAGGCTCTGGTGTGAGTTTAAGGGGCCTGGTGAGATATTCTCCCCATTTGTCTGGCATAGCAACAGAGAAGGGAGCAAAGCACAGGGCTCAAAACCAAGGGCTTCATAAGCAGAGAAGTCTGGGTTGCTGGGGCACTGTTGCTGGTGCTGGTGCTAGAGAAGAGAAGCAAGGGTTTGGGGGAAGTATCAGATGCAGGCTTTCTTCCAGGCCTGAGTGTGAGCTATGCTGGCCTGCAATTAGGCAGGCAGGACCTGGGAAAAAGGCTTCCCAGGTGGCACTCAGCTCCCCCCTCCACCCCCCAGAGGCTAGGGTCCAAGCCCTTGCTCTGAGCAGCATGCCCAGTATGTGCCATAGGCCAGCTCCTGGCTTGGGGAGAAGCCTCCCAGCCCTAACTCCCTGCTAGACCACATCCTGAGGCCCTCACATGAGCATCCCCAGGGTCTGATGCCCTTCCCACATACACTGGGTACACGGCTTGGGGGTTATTTGCACATGCAGACTCAAGGTTGACTTCAGGAGATTAAATGAAGGTGGCGCTGGTCTTCCCAGTCACCTGGGATATAATCAGGGGAGAAAATCTGTTTACCTCCACCGGCTGGGCCAATGTTTATGGGAAGGAGCAAGGGCCATTTGCCCAGTGGCTTTGAGTGCTTGCTGGGCGGCTGAGAGGATGCTCAGTGTTTGTACATTGGACCTATTGTTGGGGGCTAGAGTAGTTTTCTGGCCTGGGAGGACAGACATCCATTCAAATGGTCTTGCTGGGAACCTTCCGATGCTAGGATGCTGCTGGGGAGATGGCTGCAAGAGCAGCTGAGCCCCCGATAAAATAATGGAGCTGTTTGAAAGGAAGCATCCGCACTCTGCCAGGGCCTATGCAAACTGGTACCGAGTCGGGGTTTAGTCTGGGGCTTGGCTCAAAATCTCAATTCAATCCTCAGGTAGACAGAGTCTAGATTGCTTAGGCCTTAGTAAGGATTCAGTCTTGATTCTAAGAACAACAAAGAGCTGCTAAGGGTTGTTTTTTATTATTTTTTTTCTTTTTTTGAGACAGAGTCTTACTCTGTCCCCTTGGGGTTGAGTGCTGTGGCATTATAACTAGCAGCAATCTTAAACTCTTGGGCTCAAGTGATCCTCTTGCCACAGCCTCTCAAGTAGCTGGGACTATAGGTGCCTGCCACAATGCCTAGCTATTTTTAGAGACAGGGTCTCACTCTTGCTCAGGCTGGTCTCAAACTCCTGAGCTCAAGCCTTGGTGTCCCAGAGATCTAGGATTACAGACGTGAACCACTGTCCTGCTGCTAAGGGATTTTAAGCAGGTAGTGACATGCTGTGGTTTTCAGTTTGAAATGACCTGTCTACCAGGTAGAACATGATCTGTCTATCAGGTGGATAGATGCCCACCCAGTGAGGAGCCAATCACACCCATGCAGGGAAGCAGAAATGATGCCCAGATTCACGAGCTGTTTAGGAGAGGAAATGGATAGAACTTGTTGACAGATGTGGGATGGGGGTGGGGGAGATACTGAGAATCTAGTTTCTGACTCAGTAGGAAATGGGCAACCCACTCCAACGAGGTTACTGAGGAGAGCTTAGGGAGGACAGTCTGCGGGATGCTGCCATGCTCTGTATCTAGCAAAGGCCAGGAAAACTGATGGCTCTGGCGCTGAGGGGCTGGATGAGGGTTCCTGGTACCCAGAGCAGCTGTGGCCAGATTCTGCAGGGAGGGAGCTGAAGAATGAACACCCAACCTGAGAGCCTGATACTCAAACTGGAGGTCAGAGGGCAAGGACCCTACTGAGTCTGTCATGCAGGTCAACCTATAGGACAGAGTAGGGAGAGTAGTGGATCTGGGGACAGAGATTCCTGGGAGGAAGGAAATGCTTTCAGGGCTCAAGGAGTAGCATTCTAACGGGCGGATGCCAGGCAGAGGCCTGGATATTTTAGTGGGGGGAGTTCTTCTCTGCATCTGTGCACTCCTAGAGCTTGCCTGTGGTCTTCTGGCCTCTGAGCAGGTGGGCTATCCAGGTCCAGGGGCACCAGCACCCTACCTTTGTCCATCCTTAGGGAGTCCTCAGCTTGACCATGTTTCTTTCCAAACCCAAAAGAAAACGGAGCAGCCTGTCACTGTGGTGACTCAGTGTAAGCTTCCATGTGTGGGTGTGGGACCAGGGAGGAAATTCTCTCCCAACACAGAGCTAATTCTGTCCTGCGGCTGGCAGCCAGGCCTGTGGCTGGAACATCTGCAGGCACTGTGTGGTTTCCAGGTTCCTGAGTCTCTCAAAGCCTGGGGATTGGGGGATGGTAACCACTGAGGTGCCCCTGGAGCCATCCATGGGAGATGAGGATGGCTGTTTCTGCCCTTGAAGTGTAAGCTCTGTGAGTGGGACCAGCCAGGGGACTCTAGCAGCAGGCAAAAACCTAAGGACCTCAGGCCTGGGAGAGGCTGGGGTGCTGCTCAGGAGACACATTTTTGAGGGTGAGGATGGTGGTTAACAGGCCTCATATCATTCAGCTGCTGGCTGAAGCTATGATCTTGAGCTTTGGGGTCAGCGAGTCCTCTATTCAAATCCTGAGCTGAAGCTTGAAGGCTGTGTGAGCCTGGTCTAGTCACTGAACATCTCTGAGCCTCTCTTTGCAAATCCATGCAGCAGTCTGTATGGATTGCACTGAGGTGTGAGTTTGGGGAGTGCCAGGCACATTTCTAGCCTCCAAGGATTCATCATACACAAGACAGACCAAGTCCTTCTGTTCTGTGGTTTTGAGAGGATCACTTTCTCTCTCTAAGCCTCAGTTTCCCCTGCAACAAAATAGTACACCCTCTGAAGGGCCTCTTCCTTCCTGAAAGCCTTTTAGAGGCCAGGAGAACTAGATGAGAGATGTCTGGGCCATCCAGCTGGGCTGTCAGCATGGGGGACGAGATGGGGACAGGAGCCAGGCTAAACATGGCCTTTTGCAGAACATGGAAAGTTTCTAGTTTCTCTGATGGGTTCCCACGCCCACGGCCCTGTTAGGCCCCTGTATTTGGCCTGGAGCTGCCATCAGGAACAGGTTAGCTTGGGCTGTGAGACAGCAGGTTGGGAGATGAGAGACTCCTTTGGGCCAGCCAGGCCCCCAGGTGAGTGACTTGTGCAGGTGAGAGATGGCTAACCTATTAGAGGAGAGGGCCAACTGATGACTGGGGTTAGGGAGGAGAAAGCGGAGGAGGCTGAGAAAGAGGGAGAAGGCAGGGAGACCACAGAGACACAAAGGAAGGCAAACACAGAGACAAGGGAGAGTCTCCCCTGAGAGAGGCAGAGAGAACAAGTCAGAAAAGAGATGGAGGACAGAGTGACAGGACAGAAGGGGAGCGAGTCCTTTGCAGCCTTAGGGTACCCTTTTTGTAAAGCAGTTTTATCAGTAACACAGAAAGGAAACAGAAGGCAAACATTCACTGCCTGGATGTTCCTCAGCCCTGTTGTCCCCTGAACCTCTGGGGACACAGACCAGTAGGGAGCAGCCAGAGGAGGTGGGGCCTTGGATCCACAGGAACCTGAGTTCAAATCTCCGTGCTAGGAACATCAAGGACCGACTGTCCCTAGGCTGAGGGGCTAGAGGAGGGGGTGGTTATTCATACCCAGATAACTCATCTGTGGCCAACCTGCCTCCAACCCTACTAAGCCAGGCAGGTGTGAGGTGCAGCTTGATTTCAGGCAAGGTACTCACTCCCCTACCTCAGCCTCAGACACCCTCCCTTGGTAGGGTGGGGCGATGTCCATGACCTTGCAGGGTTAGGGGGATGTGCTTGCCCATGCTCTGTTGCATTTCAGCACCCGCACAGGGGAGAAAAGGCTGCACCTCTTTGAAGGACAGATGAGTGATGGAGCACCTAGCTCATAGGGCTTTCCCCATAGTGCCTGGGATCATATGCGTTTCCTGTTCCTGCAGTTAACCGGAGGCAGAGAGAATTGAGGGAGGAAATCACAGGGCACTTAGGGCCTCGCCTGGCCCCATCTATGAAAGGTACACTCTGAACCTTACCAGAGTGATCTCAGGGTGGAAACTTGGGCGGTTCCACTGGGGCAAAGGCCAGACATTTCTGGAATGTTCCAAGGAGGTGAGGTAGTGGACAAAGTTTGGCCATTTGGCAGGCTCTGCATTTGAAACCTGGTATGTGCCTGTCTCTGAGCTTCCTCCTGAGTCTAGAACAACTTGTTTGACCCACCTTGCTTACCAGAGGAGTTTTCTGTGTGACTTTGGGCACGTTACTTACCCTCTCTGTGCCTCAGTTTCCTCATAGTAACAGTGCTTAGAACAGTGGCTGGAATGTAGTGAGGACTATGTATGTATTTGTTTAATAAAACTTAGGCCAGCGATGTCCACCTGAGGGTGTTGTCCTCTGCTGAAGGAGGAATCAGATGTGATCTTGAGGCCTTGACCCTTAACCACTAAGAGTCCTACCTGCTGTGGAGGTGTGGGCAGGACACGGCCACCAGCCTGGTGGCCACCCCGTCCCCAGCAGGCAGGGACAGGGCTCTCCACAGAGGTACTGGGATCCAGGCCTCTGCACAGCCGCCTGTGACTGGGCCAACGCTGTTACTTCCGTTAGCTCATCCAAGTCCAAGTTTATTCCTGGCCTGATTGGGAGGAATGTCGGGTGGGTCTCTGCAGGCTGCTTGTTTGGCCCCTTGCCTGCCCAGTGTGGCTTAGCCAGGGATTCAGTGATCCAAGCCAAAAGCTGGATGCCACTTAAGCATGGACCCCAGGCAGAGATTGGGGTGTTCATTTGTTTTGGGTCTTTCTGGACCTCGGGAGAGGCGTTGACATAATGACACCCCTCACCTCCATCAGTGGGCATCCGGAAGCCCCCACACTTGTCTCATTTTCTTTCCTTATTGCCTTCATTTCCCCATTACCCCTCCTCCCTCTGGTCCCACAGGACCATTCTAATCCGTTCAATGTGTATCTTGTTACTTGGCTGGATTCTTGCAAAAAGTGCATTGCTGCTTTGCAAGCACATGTTCTCAAGGTACCGCAGTGCTGTTAGCTCCCAGAGCTCACTCCATGTTGCTGTATGTACTCCTGATTTTCTGTTGTTTCTTACACCTGTGGTATACCGCAGGTGGGTACCCGCTCCCATTTCACTAGTCCCTTTTCCAACAATGGACACTCTAGCTTCCAGCCATCAGCAGACCGGTTTCCCCAGATCCTTGCCTGTTTCTGTGCACACGTCTCCCCTTGGGCTTTCACTCCTGACAGCCGGCACCTGTGGCTCTCTGTCACAGAACCAACCTCAGAGGCTGGGAGCATCTGGGAATGTGCACCCCATGACAATGGGGAGGGATAGAAATGTGCAATGTGCTCTGTTCCCAGAGTCCCAACACCACCTCTGTGAGACTTTACAGGATGGTGCACCCTGATGATTTTTTGCAGAAATCATCATTTGAGGATTTGGTTCTGGAGAAAGCCCAAGACATATCCCTGCCAACAAGGCATGTGAACATCCTGCCCTATGTTTCTTTGTGGGGCTGTGGGGTGTTCTCTGGCCATTCACTCAGGGGTTCCCAGGTACCCACAGTGTGGCATTATGTGCCCATGCCCCAGCACAGCCAACCTGGGGACTATCTAGTTTCGTAGCTCTTGTCACAGTTCAGCAGGTGTGGAGTGTATTCTTCTGTGGTTTTCATTTACATTTCTTTGATCTTCAATTTGTGATATGCCTGGGTTTGGGGGGCTTCCCACCTCTAAATTGCCTGTCCTTATCCTTTGCCCATTTTCCTTTTGGAGTTGCTGTCTTGGATTTATAGAATGGAGTTCCTTGAACAATTTAGATGGCAATGATTTGTTGGCTTTGGAGACTGCAAACGTTTGTGTGCACATATATGCATGTGTGTTAATGTGTATGTTTCTGTGTACACGTGTAACCTATTTCAGGGGTGTTGCAGGGTGAAGGCAGGAAGACTATAGAGAGAAGAGAGGAACAGAGGGTGTGAGATGTAAAGAAAGGCAAACACAGAGATGGAGGTGGGGAAAGAGGCAGAGAGAATAAGTTAGACAAGGGACAGGGGTGAGCAAGACCAAGACAGAGTCCTGGGCCCCAGTATGGGTGAAGCTGCAGAACAGAAGGGCAGAGATGAGACTCCCAAGCACAGACCAAACAGTCCAGAGGAACCACGATTGCAAAACTAATAGCTGTAATCATGACGATAGCAACATGGATGTCAAGCTCTACTGGTTTCCAAAGCCTCAGTCTGCTCATCTGTAAAGTGGGGAGAAAGATACCTTCCTGCCCTTACAGGGCTGTTTGTGTGACAGTCATGACAATATTTCTAACAGGTTTGTCATCTGCCACATAATAAGCACCCCATAAATTATGAAGCCAATAAGAGTAAAGCATGTGCTTGTCAAGTGTTTCCAGCATGCCTGGCCCTGAGCTGGGGGCTGGCCAAGAATGAGTGTGTATAACAGGGCAGGCTATTTGTGTGGGGTGCCCTGGGTGGCTTTGGTGAATAGGACAAAGGCATGTGAACAACCTGCCCTCTCTGTCACCAGCAGAGGAAGAGGCCCAAGGAACTGGACAGAGTGAGATGACAGAGGCAGGAGGAATCTGAACGAGGTACTGACAGAGGACTCTGGCAGATGCCCATTTTGGCTGCAGCCACTGCAGAGGACAGTAATATCAGTAGCACCGGCTTTGTGCTCTTCAGTGGTGAGAAATGCTTCATAGGACTTCCTTTGCCTCTGTGTACCCATCTGAAAATGCACGTATATAGTTGACCATATAGCTTTAAGGAAAGGAAAAGTGAGAGCTAAGTTCAGAATCATAAGAAACACCTTGATGATAAGGGCATGGGGCAGGGCTTCGGCTCTCAACACAGAACAGGAGAGCTTGCGAGACAAGAGCATCAGGGATTGGCAGTTTACACCTATGGTGCAACTAGCCACGAGGTCACCTCTATAAGAAGCTTCAGGAGAAGTCAGTCAGGGAGTGAGCTCATTCTCTCATGGAACACTTACTCTGACTCTGTCGCTTCTCTTGGCCACAGAATACCAGCACAGAATCTCTCTATGAAAGACTGCTAAGATCTATTCTTTTACTAACACTGCTTCTCCCTCGAAGATTATCTCTCTCTATCTCTTCTGCTAAGGCAAATGGCCCTGAGGCACCAAAGGGTAATAGCATAGTGGTCTGCCTCTGGACACTAGATAAGCCCAGCCGGAGACCTGGCCAGTCCTGGGCCCCAGCAAGTGGCAACCATGAAGGGACCTGACACACGTTCTCCTGTCCCTACCCTGTAGGGTTGCTGTGGCACCTGGGTGAGATGTGAATAAAGTCTGTGGCTCACTGTCCAGCACATGGGCAGTTCATCTATGAATGCATGGTGAATTTTCCCTGTGCAGTAGTGCCCTGAGCACTTAACGTGATTTCTTCAGTTCTCATAGCAGCCCAGGGGGTGGGGGTGGGGTTGGTTCTTGGATTAGCCCCAGTGCACCAATGTTAAAATCAAAGCTTTAGAGAGGGCTATTGTAATTTGCTCTAGGTTACATAGCTCACAGTCATGAAGCCAGAGTCTAACCCTGGTGGCTGTGAAGCCCTTAATTCCTGGGCCCTTAATCCCTTTGTTCTATTGGTCTTTGTTCTATGGCATTAACAGTGTCAATTATTATTATTTCTAATATCCAGACCAATCCAGTGAGATAGAAAAAAGATGCATTCATTCATCTAATTGTTCATTTCTCTGTAATTATATCAAAATAGAATCATAGAAAGAGCAAGCATGAAGTGACACTATGTGATTTCTAAGTCCTGACATGAGGGTAGGTCGCAAAGGGCCACATGTAAGGGGACGCTCACTCCTGGGATCTGCACCTGCCATGTCCTCACCCTGAGGGCTGTCATGCTGTGAGCAAGCACAAGCCACATGTCAATCTGGTACACAGTATCAGAAAAACAAAACAAAACAGAACAAGGTATCTAGAGGTGTCTGTGTTCTGCTCCCACTGGCAGATATGTATGGAGCTGAATAAGACCCAGTTCTTGTCCTCAGGGCAGACACCTAAGCCGGCAATAATCACACTAATATAGTGGGCTCCTCAGGGGGAGCAGGACACTGTGGGAGCCAAAATAGGGGTGTGTTTATTTTTTAGGACTGTCCTGACACATCCAAGATCAAGGGCCATGCTATCTGCCATTTCTAAGGGAGAATCTTTCCTTGCCTCTTCTAGCTTCTGGAGGCTCCAAGTGGCCTTCGGCAGGTGGCCCCACCTCTGCAGTCCCTGTCTCTGTTCTTACATGCCTTCTGTTCTGTGTCTGTGTCACATCTCTCTCTGCCTTTTTCTTATGAGGATACTTGTCATTGGGTTTAGGGGCCACTCTAAGACAGGATGAGCTCATCTTGAGACCCTTGCCCTGATTATATCTGCAAAGACCCATTTTCCAAATAAAGTCAAATTCACAGGCTTTGGTGGACACATAGTTTTTCTGGGTGATGGGAAGAGGGCACCATTTAACACCCTGCAGTGTCAGGGAGAGGGGATGCCAAGGAACACTTCCTGGAGAGGGCGTTTGAAGCTGATTTTCAGGGAGGAGGTTGAGTTTGGAGAAGGAATTTAAATGGGAGTAAAAACTTCTACATCCTAAAAAAAAAAAAAAAAAAAAAAAAGAGTAATCTTGATTTTTGGAGGATGCCATGTAGCAGAGGCATTGGCCAAGAAAGGTTTCAGATGCTCCAGTCTCATAAAACAGAGCCCTCAGACCTCCCAGGGCTGTGGCCCAGACACTGTTCTTCTGGGTCTTTCCCTGGCATTCTCACCACAACTGGGAGAGCTGAGAGAAGGCTCTGTGACAGGCACATGTGGGCCTCTTGGAGGTCAAGGGGATCTTGAGACCATCTGCTGACCAGCCCTGACTCTCAAAGCACATGCCTATCACCTCAGCTCACTCTGGTCCTGAGAAGTAGGCAGAACAGGCATTGTTATTCCCATTTTGCAGATTGCACAACAGAGGCCTCAAGAGCAGAAGCAACTTGCTCAGGTGACCCAGCGGGTCTTCAGCCTCCCACATATGGCCCCTATTCTGCCACCTCCTCCCAAGGGCATTTTGTCCTAGAGACCTACTAGAACTGTCCCCGGGAAGGGCCCAACACAACTTGCCATGGAGGGCCAGACCTGGAGGCTCAGAGCAGGGTAGGGTCTCATGCAGAACCTGGGAGCTAAGCCAGGAGACTTATCTGTCACTCGAGCTCTCCAGGAAGTTGAGGGTGAGAAGCAAGGAAGGCTGGCATCAGGCTGGCCTACCTGTCAGGGCTGTGATGAATGGCATGTGCACCCCAGACCTCAGCCAGCTTGTCATGAAAATTGGGGAGAGTGAATACCTTGAGGAGCAAGGAAAAGTGAAACAAGGAAAGGGTGTCCCTGCAGTGTGGAGCTGGGGATCCTGGGGTATTAGGAAAGGTGCGAACAGACAAAAAAGTATATCATGCTCTCCAGAAAGCAAGATGATTAAGAGAAAGTCATGGAGTCAGAGTGACTCAGATGTGCCTCTGACATATGTGACATTAGCCTCACTTTCTCATCTTTACAATGAGAGTACCACTGCAGAAGATTGTCAGGCATATGTGAGCTAATGCAATTAAAGTCCTTAATACAGTTTGAGCTATTGTGTGTACCCAACCAATTATTATTTATCACAAGGAACTAAAACAAATATAAAGTATAATTAGATGTAGATACAAGGATCAACCAAAACTAGTACAGAAAACTGTAGTCCAGGACAGTAAAGAAATTTGCTGCCTTGGACTTGCAAATGTGACTCTGAGTCTCCTAGTGGCCACATCAAAAAAGGAAACATCAAATGTAGAACCTGATGAGGTCCGATATCACTGGCTCATTAACCAAGAATCTAACTATTATTCTTCACCGCCCTCCATAGCACCAATGACGGGTAAGATTACCAAAACTGGGACAACCTAAGACAGGATATGGAGAGGCTGCATGGTGTATTACATTTATAGTACCCAAGGACGGGTAAGATCACTCTGCATTCAGTCAACCTAAGACAGGGACCAAACCATTGATGTTTGTATCCCCATGACGGGTAAGACTGAAACTGCAGGAGCAGGCAACCTAAGACAGGGGCTATGTTTTTCCACCATATAAAAAACAAGAGGGAATTGTTGGGCCCTGCCATGTGCCTGAGGCCTAGTGCAACTTCCCGAGCCTGACTAGAAGCAGATCCATCAAGCTACTTCCGCGTAGCAACGACTCAGCAAGGCCCAGCCTGAAACTGCCTCTACCTAGATACAGCCAATGTGATACCATGCCACTGGCCCGACCCTGTCACTCACCTCTTCCCCCGCCTTCTTTCCCTGCCCCTTCTCCACAATAAAAAAATAAATGAATAAATAAATAAAAAAAAAAAAAAAAGGCAAACAAAAAAACAAAAAAAAAAATAAAGTGAATAGTCAATCATTTATTTCAGTTTGGAGATTTCAAGCTGTCAGCATTTAGTACAATTTATAGCTCAGTCTTAATTTTGCTATTATTTACTTAGGAAATTTCTTACTCTGCAAAAAAAAAAAGTGCTGATTCTTATCTTATGGAGTACCTCAGTGTAACAGATTCAGTGTGGAAAACAAACTGACAGCTTTCTACCACTAAACCAGAACTTTAAACTTAACGTTAGCTTTTAGATGAATGGCTCCCACACTTTAATATCTTGAAGAACCATCTTAGAAGCTTGTTATTATAAAATGAAAATTACTTCTATTAACCTGGATAGAGTTGGAGAACATTCCCTTTAGTAAAGTATCACAAGAATGGAAAAGCAAATATCCAATGTACTCAATACTAATATGAAGCTAGTAGACGAGCTAAAATGTGCCCACACAAGAGAAAAACTCAATTTAATTTGAGGTGGGGGAGGAGGGATGAGAGACGAAAGAAGCAGAGGAGGAAGGGAGATTGGTGTGGTCCCAATTACTAGGCACAATGTAAGGGTATATGCATACCTTCTGGGTATAGGACACAACTACAACAGGGACTTTGTAACAAACACAAACATTGTAATCATTTGTGCCCTCATATTAATCTGAAATTTAAAAAAAGCAGTAAAATAAAAATAAAATAAATAAAATAAAATTTTATTCTAGCCTCAGGCATTCTTATGACAAGGTTTGGAATGGGGCCAAGTAATCTGTACTGATTTTTAATAATTGTCCTTAAATGATTCTGTTTTAAGACACATTTTGAGATGCTCATTGAGATAAAAGAATCTGCTTTTTATATAAAATGTCATTTTATATTAATATATCAACTATTAATTAATAGCTCTAGTAATTTTAAAATTTATCAAGTGGCTGATAATATTCAATCTTGGGGATTTGTACGATCTTTTAAAAGATTCAATTCTGTAAATTGTTCTATTTCGTATTAACATTATAAGTTATGTCTTTAAGACCAAAACAAATTCATATCAATAACTCATTCAATAGGCTATGGTTTATGCTCTAAGCTATATGTTTAAATGTGTAAGGTGTATTTCCTTCTCTTAAATAATATAACTTATGGGAAAATTCAGATAATGAAACATATCATCAGAAAAATTAATATCAGATATAGCTAATATTTATATGTATTGAAAAGAATAGGCTATTTTAGTGAAAGTAATATTATGTGGCATTCCAAAAACTTCCCCCAAAATATGGGTTTGGGAAGTTTACTCCATATTGAGTAAACTCAATATGGCCCTGTCCTATAATAATGTTCATTATCAGAGAACAGAAACTCCATCTCACTATGAATATTTAGGTTTCAGAAGCAAACATTTTCTAAATAACTTCTTATAATGATAAACCCATTTTTCCACCAAGGACCTAGAAATGGTGTTATTATAAAATAATAGTTTAGAAAGTGAAGGAGGTACACTATGCTTTTATCATGGATAAGAGTGGAGAGCTCGTGGGCCTGCTGGAGATATTTATTCAGTCTTGAAATATTTCCCCAAACAGAAAAGTCAATTAGAAAGAAATGCTAGATGTCAATCAATAGATAACATCTTAAACTTGAAATTACAGTCTAAGTGTAAATAAGTCTTTCCCATGGCTCTTTATAATGCAGAGAGCATAGGAGAAAATCAACATTATTATAAACAAAAATGGAAATATTACACGTCCTCAAAGACATGACAGTGTAAATAGGCAATTTACAGTAAGCAAATAAATTCTATTTTCTAGGAAGGAAAGAGCAGCATCAAGGTATAAAGCCTCAGCACAAAGTTCCATCTCTAACTCTTTGGAGACTTTAGTGAAGGAAGACAGTTCCCGAGGTTGAGCAATTTCTAAGGAATTTGAGGCCTAGGGAATTTCTGGTCCCGGAGGAAGACACTGACCCTATGAGGAAACTTAACAGTTTCTTTCCCCTCCCCCGCTTCCTTCTCCTCCATGTTTTTTCATGATATGTGCTCTGAATTTTAGCCTAGAACAAAAGAACAAGAAAATCCAGTTAGGGCCTAGTTCTACATCCATTATCCAGGCCAAAGGCCATAGACTCAAACCTCGTGGTCATGTTTATGTTTGCCAAATGAACAATTTCAAATATTAAAATGACATCAATACAGGTTTCTGGAGAAGCTCACCAACATTAACAGCATTGCTGAAGATGTAACACAAATTTCTGAACATTTGTCATATTTAGGAAGTTCTATTTTTCAGTTCATTTCCACAGAGTGGGAGAAAGGAAACATAACTTGCTGTAGTGGTAGAGGAAGGAAACAAAATTGAGTGGTCGTTTATCACGGGCTTCGTATTGTGCTATGCAGTTTATATATGATCTCACTGGGTAAGTTTATGATAAACAGAAGCCTGCCAAATGATTCAAGAGATAGCGTCCTGTGGTTTACAGACATTTCAGGGTTTGATAATGAACATACCATCTTGAGTTACTTTGTCAGTTCAACTTGCTAAGTTTTTGAAATTAAAAGTCATTTTCAAACCAGCCACCCCTGAGAGGAGTCTGAAAATGCATGTACGTGTTCACATATACACCTCTTTATATCCATTGATGTATCCGGAGACCTTGACAACTTTAGTGATAAGCCTTGGGAAAACAAAAATGACTAATTGGAATTTTTCTACCACTGTTGTTGGGATAAGATTGCGGGAATGTCAGGGCAAATTATACAACCACACAAGGTATGGGGTTTAGTTGGTAAATGTACAAGCCAGGATCTGGCAAGAAGTGATATACAGCCCCTTTCTCTCAGCGTTCCACAGCCACACCTGCCAAGAGGAGCAGTGTGGGGTGTGTCCTGCAGCTCCACTCATAGCGTGAGCAGAGAATGGTCCCCCAGTGGCTGTCTTAGCCTGGGTTTCTCTGGAAGCAGATTCTGAGACTAAGACATTTGAATTAGGAGTGTGATTTCATGGGAACAGAAACAATGGACAGAGGAGAGATGTATGAAAAGAGAGAATGACCCGAGCTGAGTTATCCACTTGGTCACTGATATGGCTGATGAGCTAGCTACTCAATACTATGGGACAGCCTGAGTTGTACGACGTATGTCTCAGAATCATCAGCTCAAAGGAAAAAATGGGGAAACATTTACTCATTAGCTTCTGTCTCTCAATGGCCAAGAGTTATCCTAGGGACACTTCATTCACCCTGAAGTTCCTATCACTCTCTTCTTTGTGTGAGTGAACCCCTAGAATAAAATCTGGGTTGGGGGGCAAATCCCAATCCCAATGGGAGGTTCTGTCAGGATGTCGCTATAAAAAAAAAACAAAACAAAAAACGATCAAAGCCCATGGCTGCAATAGGATATGCAAATTTCCCTTCAGGTGAAAAGCTAAACATTTGGACACAGTCCCTGATAAGTTAGGTTGCCAACTCCTGGACACTGAGGGAACCCATGGGAGATTGCACCACCTTCTGCTGGGTAGAGGAAACCACCCATCCCAAGGGGATTTGGTTTGGAAATACAGCTGGGTTAAACGTGGAAATCCAGGGCAGCTTGTCCATTGCCAGGTGGACGATAAAGAAATGAAGAAAGGCTGCTCAGAATCCTCTTTGGGATTGCTGGTTGACACCTATTGTCTGTCAGTTCTGGATTTTTAGTGTGTAAATTTCATTCTAATAATAAGAATAAATAAATGATGAACAATTACTTTAAATTATGTTTTTATTCACAGATTAGGAATACAAATATTGGCTTACCCAATGATTATTGCCTTGAACCAAAGCTTGCATAGAGGGAAGGTTTCCATGTCTTGCTTTTCAGATAGGGCAACGGCCCAAAGGGTGGTTGGCGTCCTTCGCTCTCCATAATCCAGTACATTTTAGAGGGTATTAACTGCTCTGCATCTTTGATCTCACAAATTAGAGGATAACGTTCATAATGGCTATTTTCTATTTAGAGAGTTTTTTTTTTTTTTTTTCCTTTTTTGGCCAAAGAGGATAATCTTTTCCTGATTAATAATTCCTTCAGAGATATCCATGTTCTCCCTAGACTCTGTGGCTGAGTAACCGATTCATCATAATCCTGGATGACTTTTTGATAGCTTGAGTTTATGTACTTATTTTTTAAAGACCAATATCGTCCTTTCCCATTCTGTACTTCCTGTCACTCTGATTAAAGCACATTTTTGGTATTTTCCTGTGATGTAAAATCAGCCCAATTTACCTTTGTTCAAGAAATCTTTGTTTAAAATGCCTTGTCTCCAAGCTCCCTTTGCTTTCCCTTTCTGATTCTTATGGATGATTGGATTTAGCTAGTCTAGTTCCTCCCAGCCCCTACTTCTGTGAATCATCATATGTATAGGGCAATGGAGTCTGCACACTAATTTAATAGTGTCAGGTGTCACTTAGGGAAGTTACAAAGAGGAGGTATCCATTTCTTCTTTCAAACCAGTATTTGTTGAATCATAATACACATAGAATGCTACTCTCTGTGCCACGAGATATGTTTATCAGAGAATCGTAAATAAAATGTTGCTAATTTCATTTTGTCAAGTAATTTTGGTGTGGGAAATAACCCATGGGAAAGCAAGTAGGGAAAGAAAAATAAGAAGAAAGACTCTGAACATATGTTCAACACAGTGGGAGGCCGCATTGGAGACCTGGGATCTGACTCGTAAAAGCAAAGTGTGTAGTAGCTTGCATTTTGAAAAGAACCCCAGATGGGAGATTATACTTTCTGGCAAAGACGTTACAGGGAGATGTAGATGGGATCATGAGTACTTTCCTTGTGGGACCACAGAGAAGAATTTAGGGTTAGGAAGCCCATTAGCAGATAACATGCCCAGGAGCAATACTCAGTCACCCCCTGGGTACTGTGGAAGGCTGTGTTTGTGTAGGGAGCTTACAAAGTTCTCAATGTTCAGCTCATTGCCTTTTTATTTAGCATCTTCTGTGCGGAAAATTATTTACACCACAGACTCATTATTATCCTATGTTTTAGAAAGCCAGCTCTTTATTAGGTTATTGTAATTGTATAAAAACATAAAATGAACAACCAAGTAGAACCATTTTTAGGATTTTGGCACTTTTAATTGAATCTAACATCAATATTATAAAATCCATAAGAATAAAATAACATTTTTTTGATAATAAAATGGATTTTCAAATGCTTTCAAATCCCTTGGGGACTAAAGTTGGATAAGAATTGAAGTCATGTCATTACACACACACACACACACACACACACACACACACACACAGGTGGAGGGTATGTGAATGTTCTGTACCAGTGAAGTCAGGCAGTAGAAGAAATACTTATTTACTCTGCAGTAAAAGAACTATTAGGCTGCTTTTGAGAATGTAGTTCTTTATAGCTACACAGAAACACAATTCTAGGTCGTTAGTAAAGTTGAGTTCCAAAAAGGATTTTGCAATAATCAAATCACACGTAAGTTGGGTCAAAAATCAGGAGGTTGCTGTCTAGGTGGGGCAAAAATAAGGTCTGAATAAAGGCAAGTTGAGAGTCAGCAATTCAGACTCTTGGGAGGAGAAAGTCCAAAAGACAGGCCAAGAAATGCTTTCTATGTTGGACCATGGGAATAAAATGATGATTTGTCAAGTTGCTTATTAGGTGGAAAAAAAAAAAAAGAGGAAGTCCTCTGGACAGGGTCATGGGCCCTATTAGAGGTATTGCCAAGTTAAGTGACATTACTGGGTGATCCATTTCTCTGAGTTTGTTCTTGACCCACTCCATTTAAGATAACCTCTCCAATGTCTGTGTTATATTTTATTTATAGTGGTTATTGCTGTCTGAAGATGTTTTGGGTATTCACTTGTTGACTTGTATATCATTTCTAGCCTCCTCTTTGAGGTGGAATTGGCTGAAAGTGAGGGCTTTGTCCTGGTAATCACTCATCTCCAGCTTGTGAATGCAACTGACACATTACATTGTAACATTCGACTATTAAATGAATATGACATGAAAATTCTGCAATAACAATCTTTTTTTTTTTTTTTTTTTTTTTTTTGTATATACAGAGTGACATTTTATAACCCTCGATAGAGTGCCTTATGTTACACAGCTCACAGCAACCTCCAACTCCTGGGCCCAGGTGATTCACCTGCCTCAGCCTCCTGGGCAGCTGGGACTACGGGCACCTGCCACAAAGCCCGGCTATCTTTTTGTTGGAGTTTGGCTGGGAGGGGGTTTGAACCTGCCACCCTAGGTACATGGGGCTGCGCCCTACTCACTGAGCCACAGGCGCCACCCTGCAATTCCAATCTTGTCACACCATCGCGGTTGCTTGTGTACACAATGAATGGCAGTGTGAGATGTTTTTGTTGATTAAAGCTCAGATGCTTTCAGCAGACAGAGAGCTTGGGATCAGAGCAAGCTCTGATAATACCACTTGCTGTTTCTGGGTTACCTTGTTTCTGTAAGAAGGGTGCAATATTAAACATACTTTTGGCCTAGACTTTAAATATAATAGCCTTAATATATTGATACATTAGTATTGTGGGCTGTTGTCTTTTTTCATCCCGAAAAAGAATTCAGTTAAGAGTTAGGGTCAGGTTGTCCCACAGTGTTTGACAGAAGGGTGCTTGAATTCCATGAGACCAATTTTTAGAAACAGTAGCTTGAGTTATTTTCTGCCCTAGTGCAGTTACCATGGAATTGATATAAAAACTTGGATATTTCTATATTACTCATTTTAAAAATGTGTTCAACTTTAAGGAATTAATTTGGGTCTTAGAAGTATTTTGCAACCAATCTTACTTGTTCCATCAATTCCTGAATCACGTTTAAGCAATATTCTCTCTCTCTTCCTCCTTTTGACGCGTTAAATTGGACCTGATGTTCTGTTATAGACAAGGTATAAACTGCATAAGGGCAAGGACATTTTCTGCTCCATTCCCTGCCCAGCCCTCCTTGACATGGTGAATGCACAACAACAGTAACAATTCTAACTGTGAAGGAGGAGTTAGTGGGCTCCTTCGGGCGGCACGCCCCAGAGTATGCAGTATGTGTGGCTTGGTGGGGTTCAGAGTCTGGCTTTTGACCTTGCATGTTGAGAAGTTAGTTTTCATTACTTTTTTAAAAATGGGATTGTAGAAATTTTAAAATGTTTGCTTTATTATTATTATTATTATTTTCATATATTTTTAACAGCAAACCATTCCTGAAAGACTTATCTCAGTGTTCCCCTTCTCCCTCACCCTCCAGCCCGCTGGGGAAATCCTCATCATACTCATCCTTGGGAGATGAGAAAAGTCACCTCTTTTAGCTCTTCTGGCACTTAACTCCTTATTTTTAAATAATGTGTGGTATTGTTTTCTTTTGATGGTTAATTGTACCCATTATTCAACTCTATCACAGTCTGATAACACTGACTATGGGGTTATCACCAAAGTAAGTACTATTACTGCTGAGTTGAGTAGCACACCCTGGTTATAGCATATTCATATAGAATCTTTCCTTGAAATTAATAGCTGAAAAATGTTCTTGCCGTATCTCTAGTTTACCTTGAAATTATGGCTAAGTTATCATATACTTTTAATAACTATATAAAAGATTATCTCATTCAAATTCCCATACAGTCAAATCTACCTGAAAAACTACCCACTTCTTCTTCATCTTTATTTCCCTGGGCAACATCCTTCCTAGGGGCTTCTGTCAAATCTGAAATGGCTCTTCTCTGCATGAAAGCTTCCGCCCAACTGTAACCTTGCTACTCTGCAGGCCCTTGGCAATTCTTTTTGCTTCTCAGGATTTTGGATCCTCCGTTTCCTGATCCTAAGTTTTCCTCTTTTTTGGTTTTCCCCTGTTACAGCATTTTTTAAAAATGTCCTTATTTCATTGTTACGTGTGACTTATAGAATGGCCGGGTGTAGACTACTAAAATGGACGTCATTTACAAGAAGAATTTGAAGGGCATTTTGCTACTGTGCTCCAGCTTTCTCTGTTGCTATGAGAAAGCAAAAGCAATTTTTATTTCTGATCTTTTCATGTACCCCCGTCTTCTCTCTGGAGGGTCTCCTCTTTATTCTTGCTTTTTCTACTTTTTTCATTTATAGCTCTAGGCACTTGGTAATGGATCTTTTCAATCTGGACACTTAACATCCATCAGAAGGGGGGATCTTCTGATTTTCTCCATGGAACTTCTGTTAGTCAGATGTTGAGCCTTTTTACTTAATTTTTTTTCCTTTTATCTTTGCTCTCCCATTGGTTGTCTCTTTATATTTTGATCTTCCAACTCTTTTGTTGAATTTTTATTCTCTAATATCTGCTTCTCATTTCATGAATGTTCCTTTTTATGCATTGCAGTTTTGTTCCTTGGGTTCAGTAACTCTTTTATCTCTCTGGGGATATTAATTATAGTCTTTTTATGCTCCCTGAATTTGTTACAGTTCTTTTCTCGTTTTAATTTTAGAAGTTTTCTGTGATCTTTGGTTTTACTTTTTCTTTTCTAATTAAGATCAAAGCTCTGAAAAGTAAATAGAAATTCCTATGGGTGTGGGATGTATTTTTGCTCCGCTCGCTGTACCTTCTTGGTTACAATGACTGGCCAGTCAGCTTCATTGTTGTGAAACCTCCAAATGTCTGTATTGCCTCTGGAGTTTTCTCTGGAGCAGTACATTGTCTTTTAAACCTACTTGGAGGTAATTAGCTTGGCTACCAGCTTTCTGGAATCTGGTGGAAAAGGAAGGTATAGAAATCATAGTTCAGTTAGATTAATTCCATTTTTTTTTAATACGCTACTTTGCTGTCTTTGGTGCCTAATGCCTGCAGGTGAGATAGAAGTGGGATATAGTCATCTGAAGGTGCCCAGAATTGAGTGGGGACAAGGGATGTAGGGCTAACTGCTCTAAAGCAAATTTTCAAATACTCTCCCTGATGTCTTTACATTGTTCTTTGTAATGCCAATTCCTGAGCCTTTTCAGCATTTTAGGAATCAAATATATTAATATATCCAACTACAAAATCTTATTCCCCTTCACCCTTCTAAGTGGTGTATTATTCCTGTATTGACATTAGTCAAATAGGGATTATAGATATCTATTAATTTTTTAAAAATATATTCAATTTGTTTTTGTTTTATTTTCCTACATTTTAGGGGTTGGAGTTTAAAAAGAGATAAAGGGAAACGTCTTTGAATTTGATTAATTTAAAAATCACAGATCTGGTGATCATATTTTGAGGGATACATTCTCATTATAACAAAACTTGTTAACAATTTTTAAAACAGAATAACTACTAATTATTTCTTGGAAGTATTATTGAAAGGCCCCTTTAAGATGACCCTCACTCAGTCTTGAGTTGGCGCGACACCCAAGAACTCACGAGAGGCCGAACTTGATGCAAAAACACACGAGGCTTTATTCAGGGAAAGCCAGAGCTCTGGGGCCGACACGTATCTCACGCAGGAGACAGAGGAGTCGACCCTGAACTCAAGAAGGGAGCTTTTTTTATAGGGTTCTGGAAGAAGCGGGAAGGAATGGCGCGTTACAATCTCATTGGCTCATTTAAATTGACACACTCTATCTTTACATGACAGAAGTTTATATTCAGGTTAAGTTATCGGGGTGGAACAATTCCTTGTATTTGTTTTTCTCAGAATTGCTGATCCAGCCCTATTTTCTCAGAATTGATGACCCTATCGTGACCATCTGGAGCCGGGGATGGGCAATGTCCTGGATCATGGGGCTCTCTGGAGCCCTGGACGGGCTATTTCCTGGAACATGGGGCTTATATGGGGTAGACACCTTGTAACATGCCTGGTCTAGGGCCAGCTAAAATTTTCCATTCTTACATTCCCCACTTCTTCTTGTTCCTAGTTCTAATCATAGAACTAAAGTTCAGAATCTTTGTAGATCTCATTTTCTTGACTTCTTAAAGATTGATACTGTTGTCTAAGCATTAATTTTGTACTGTACTTATTCTTTCTATAATGAAGGCTACTAATTTATTTAAAGTGTAAGGTCCAAGAGTTAAAAGTAAAAGCAAAATAAGCAAGGGACCTAAAAGTGTGGATATAAGGGTGGTTATCCAGGGTGATCTGTTAAACCAATGTTTAAACCAGCTTTGCTGAGCTTCTCTGTCTTTTTGATGTTTATCAAGTCTTTCTCTCAGTTTACTCATAGAGTCTTTAATTACTCCTGAGTGGTCTACATAGAATCAGCACTCTTCTCTCAAGGCTGCACACAATCCTCCATCTTTAAGAAAAAGTAAGTCTAGCCCCCTTCGATTCTGCAGGACTACTTCTGAAAGTGATGTTAAAGATTCTTCTAACTTAGAGATGGATTCCTCTAGGGCTCATAAATCTATATCCATAACTGCTCTTAATTCATTGAAATAATGTGGGGTCTGAACTAAAGCTGCTGTCCCCATTCCCACTCCTGCTGCTACTCCGAGTCCTAAAATTATAGCTAGGGTCAGAGACACAGGC
>CAUYPK010007279.1:0-12012 GCA_963574355.1 Loris lydekkerianus | reverse complement strand
GGGAAAAGATTCCCTATTTAACAAATGGTGCTGGGTGAACTGGCTGGCAACCTGCAGAAGACTGAAACTGGACCCACACCTTTCACCATTAACTAAGATAGACTCTCACTGGATTAAAGATTTAAACTTAAGACATGAAATTATAAAAATATTAGAGGAGAGTGCAGGGAAAACCCGTGAAGAAATCAGTCTGGGTGAGCATTTTATGAGGAGGACCCCCCGGGCAATTGAAGCAGCTTCAAAAATGCACTACTGGGACTTGATCAAACTAAAAAGCTTCTGCACAGCAAAGAACACAGTAAGTAAAGCAAGCAAACAGCCCTCAGAATGGTAGAAGATATTTGCAGGTTATGTCTCCAACAAGGGTTTAATAATCAGAATCCACAGAGAACTCAAACACATTAGCAAGAAAAGAACAAGGGATCCCATTGCAGGCTGGGCAAGGGATTTGAAGAGAAACTTCTCTGAAGAAGACAGGCACACAGCCTTCAGACATATGAAAAATGCTCATCATCTTTAATCATCAGAGAAATGCAAATCAAAACTACTTTGAGATATCATCTAACTCCAGTGAGACTGGCCTATATCACAAAATCCCAAGACCAGAGATGTTGGCGTGGATGTGGAGAAAAGGGAACACTTTTGCACTGCTGGTGGGAATGCAAATTAATACAATCCTTTTGGAGAGATATATGGAGAACACTTAGAGATCTAAAAATAGATCTGCCATTCAATCCTATAATTGCTCTACTAGGCATATACCCAGAAGACCAAAAATCACATCATAACAAAGATATTTGTACCAGAATGCTTATTGCAGCCCTATTCACAATTGCTAAGTAATGGAAAAAGTCCAAGTGCCCATCGATCCACGAATGGATTAATAAACTGTGGTATATGTACACCATGAAATATTATGCAGCCTTAAAGAAAGAAGGAGACTTTACCTCTTTCATGTTTACATGGATGGAGTTGGGACATATTCTTCTTAGTAAAGTATCTCAAGAATGGAAGAAAAAGTACCCAATGTACTCAGCCCTACTATGAAACTAATTTAGGGCTTTCACATGAAAGCTATGACCCAGTTACAACCTAAGAATAAGGGGAAGGGGGAAAGGGAGGGGAGGGAGGGGGAAGTGGGTGGAGGGAGGGGGATTGGTGGGATTACACCTGCGGAGCATCTTACAAGGGTATATGTGAAATTTGGTAGATGTGAAATGTAGATGTCTTGGCACAATAACTGGGAGAATGCCAGGAAGGCTGTGTTGACCAGTGGGATGAAAATGTGTCAAACGGTCTATGAAACTAGTGTAAAGAAAAATTATTGACAAAGAAGACAACAACATACACTGGGGAAAAGAAGTTCTATTCAATAAATGGTGTTGGGAAAATAGAATAGCCCTGTGCAGAAGACTGAAACAGGACCCCTGTCTCTCACCACTTAGGAAAACTAACTCAAGATGGATAAAAGATTTAAATGTGAGGCATGGAATCATAAAAATTCTAGAAGAAAATGTAGGAAAGACTCTTCCAGGTATTGGCCTACAAAAATAATTTATGACTAAGGCTCCCCAAACAATTATGGCACCAACAAAAATAAACAAATAGGCTTTGGTTAAATTAAAAAGCTTCTGCATAGCAAAGGAAATCACCAACAGAGAAAATAGACAATCTATAGAATGGGAGAAAAGCATTCACAAACTATATATTTGATAAAGGGCTAAAATCCAGAATTTACAAAGAACTCAAACAAATTAACAAGAAAAAACCCACCTCATTGAAAAGTGGGCAAAAAACATCACAGAAGCTTTTCAAAAGTAGATATACAAATGACCAACAAACATCAGAAAATGCTCAACACTGCTAATCATCAGGGAAATGCAAATGAAAACCACAGTGAGATGTGACTTTATCCCTTCCAGATGGCCATTATTAAATGTCAAAAAACGATAGATGCTGGTGTGAACGCAGAGATAGGAACACTTACAAACTGTTGGTGGAATTGCAAATTAGTCCACACTCTATGGAAAATAGTATAGAGATTTCTCAAATATCTAAAAGGAGACCAACCATTCAGTCCAGCAATCCCAGAACTGAGTATCTACCCAAAGGAAAAGAAGTAATTTTATCAAAAAGACTCCTGCACTGAAATGTTTATTGCAGCACAATTCACAATGGCAAAGATGTGGAATCAAGCCTAGTGTCCATCAATTCATTAGTGGATTAACAAAATGTGTTGTATATGTATACTATAGAGTAGTACTCAGCCACAAAAAGGATGAATTAATGTCATTTGCTAACATTTGGGTACAACAGGAGGCCATCGTCTTGAGTTCAGTATCTCAAAAATGGAAAAACAAACACCACATGTATTCTCTAGAAGTCAGAACTAACTGATGGGTACATAGGGAGTCAGAGGAAAGTGAAAGTCCTTAGAAATCAAGAAATGTGTTGGTGGGTATTAAGGGATGGATAACAACATACCTCACAGGTACAGTAAACACTGTTTGGGTAACAGGAACACTTATATCCCTGACTTAAGCATTACAAAAGCTATCTATGTAACAAAAACATTTGTTTGCCCTTAATATTTTGAAAGTAAAAATAAAAAAATAATAAAAAACAAGCTTAACATGGTAGGCTGTATTATTGATGTGAAAAACAAGAAGAAATTTCACACAATATCAAAATATTGGTGAATTAAAATGTATTTATATTTTCAAAGTTTGTGTATTTTTAAAAATGATTCTCTACTTTATCAGACTTTTATTGGTTTGGATGGGAGACTCTCTATGAAGGTTAAATGTCCAAGGACAGGTAAAATAATAGTTTCAAATATGAATTTTACCAAAATCTGTGTAGCACGGACTTTGTCACGCATCACTGGTGATTGATTTATTTAAAGATGGTTAAAAATCCTTTCAAGCTCCACTGGGGAGGGCAGAAATGGTGAAATACTGTTGGAGAAGCCTGTAAACTGGAGGATGGAGGAGAGAAGGCTAGACAAGTTCCTCAGTGTGAGTATGTTATGAAATAGATGCAGACACACACAGAAAGCCTTGTTAACGCAGTAGTTCATAGACAGCAGCTTGCCTTGTTCATTTATTCTGGAGAACATAGTTTTAAAATTGTTACTTTTCTTTATTGATGCCTAAAGATTCCAGACTTGAAACCCTTCTTTATAAAGAAAACTCAAAGATCAATTTGGAAATAGAAACTTAACATTTTGGAATCAGCATATTGAATAGTTACTGAAATGGTTAAATGGATTATGAGAATGACATTGATCATCTGTGGTTCTGATGTTCATTTATATTATAATTTCATTGTACCAGGAAATTGTTGAGTCTTCGCCAGATGAAATTGATAGAAATCTCTCTTTCCTGGTCTGCTCTTTAGTTTACTCTGCTTTTGTTATTTTATTTTTCTGTTCATTTTCTTCTTGCTTTGCAGTGTTCTTGTTGTGTGTCTGTACTGGGAATGGTTGCTGCCTGTTGTTAGGATATATGTCACCAATTTCAGAGAATTTGAATTCTTCATATCTGTCTGCAGCTACTTAAAGTGTAGGGTTTTGAGTAGAGTTACAGCTACTTGTTCCTGCTGAACAGTTTTTGAGAGAGTTTCAGAGCTATTTTATCCATTCGGATAAAATATTTGAAACCTCAAAATATATCTAATACTTAAAAAATCAGCTTAAAAATACAAAACAAAAATTACAATAGCAAAATTAATAATCATGTATTTTATATAGGCAAGATTGCAAACTGAATTCTTTTTAAACTTTTCAACCACGCAAAAAAAGGTAATTTGAGGTAATGGGTAGGTCAACAAGCATGATCTTACTGCAATGTAAAGATAGATGGAAACATTGCATTGTACCCCATAAATAGACACAATTATTATTTGTCAATTAAAATGCATAAATAAATAAAAATAGAAGACAAAAACTACATGTGAAATTGATAGTAACTTCACAATCAAAATTATAAGAATCTTTTCATTAAAATTTTATGGCACACAATTATATCTGGTGTGGAATATTTGAGATATTCAAGTTAGTGAAGATCTCCTCTGTTTCTCTCCTCAGAGCTTCCTCTAAAATCCAGGGAAACAGATTATCTCTTGCTTTCAAGTGGGGCCCAGAGGCACAAGGGACTTAACGTCAGGAGGGAAACCCTTTACTGATGGGGGTGGGTGGACTCAATATGCTTCCCAGGGTCCTGGGGAGTCAAGCACTTTTGCCTTTAGCAACAGCTGATAAAACACCCTTGTGTTGGCTTGTCCTCCCTGGTCTCATTCTCTCCAGTTCCCCAGCTCACCTTCCTCAGATCACTCCTCAAGTAAACTTTGTAGCCAACTCCTTGTCTCAGGCTTTACTTCCAGAGGAACCCAAATAAAGCTACCTTGAAATCTATCTTTCTGTTTTTAAGAAGAACCGTAGCCTTTTTCTTTTCTTTTTCACTTCCTGAAGTCTAAAATATCTGTGTAGGTAAAGATTTCAAAACCTGTCTTAGCTTCTCTTCTGTAAAGAGAAAGTAGTTTTCATGTAAATGTCCAAATGGACACCCAAGGATTGGGTGCAGTGGCTCACGCCTGTAATCCTAGCATTCGGGGAGGCTGAGGCAGGCGGACTGCATGAACTCAGGACTTCGAGACCAGCCTGAGCAAGACCTACTCCATCTCTAAACATAGCTGGGTGTTGTGGCAAGAGTCTGAAGTCCCAGCTACTCGGGAGCCTGAGCCAAGAGCACTGCTTGAGCCCAAGAGTTTGAGGTTGATGATAAACTATGATGCCGTGGAACTCTACCCAGGGTGACAAAGTGAGACTTTGCCTTAAAAAACAAAACAAACAAACAACAACAAAAACCAAATGAAAAAGAGAAAAAGAGAGAGAGTGAAATTTAGGATTTTCTTTAAAAAACAAAAACAAGTGGATACCCCTATGCCCATCTGTGCAGAGGTCCCTGGATTACAACAAAGATCATCCCCAGGTTTCACTGACTTGTGTCCCCACATTGGTTGCATCTTACTGAGTTTTTGTTGAATGACCAGTCACTCTTGTTGTAGTGAAATTTCAATTAACTTGGGAATATGTAAGATCTTAGAAGACAGCAGAGTGGAAATATTTCCTACTAAGTGGCTTTAATGAAATAGGAAGCGTAGATCCCTCAGGCATCCTGTGAACATGATTTGCTGCATAAAGACAGGAGGTAAAAAGAATTGTCAAGGAGTTTGTTTCTGGAATATGTACATAACAGCAGTGAGAAAGCTTGTACCAGCGTGATGTAAGCTGAGGAATGCCGAGTTTGGGAGGCACTGCAGAGCAAAATTCTCCCAGTATATGCAGTGCAAATCAGGAAGAAAGAATGCAAGTAAGTGACAGCTTGTGAATGTGGCAGACTAGAAGAAGGTGGTACAACTAATGACAGGAGAGAAGCTATTGGCAGGAATGGTAAGTTCAACTTCAAATGTGGTAGGAAATTTCTAACACCTTTGAGACAGTCTTCAGTGGTACAAAGAGCATACATTCTGGTCTTTTCCCAGTTTGACTCCCTTACAAGGTATGTGATTTTTGGTTAAGTTGCTAACTTCTCTGACCTTCAGTTACAGGGTGAATAATAATTACTCCAATGTAGTTTTAAAGACACAAAGAGCTAATTCTTGCTACGTATAAGCTCCCAAATGGTAGCCACTGCTACCATCCAAGTGCAAACATCGTGAGGCAGTCTGGAGGAAGGAGACACACCATAGATTTGATATTTTCCTGCTCATAGATGTGAGACAAGGTTTAGAAAGGGGTGCAGGAGAGAAGCATTAACTAACTTAGAAGAAACAGTAACATAGGTCTGACACGTAGTAAGTGTTAATGAATATTTGTCCCATGAAAGAATAGATAAAGGGAGATGAAGACAGGTGGTGGAATGGATAGGAGTCATAAAAGTAAGGAAATACCCATCATTGAGAGAGTGAAAGGAGGATCTTTCTCTGCAAGTGAAATGTTTGGTGTAAAGATAATAGCAGTAGGTAAGAGTTACTAAGAACTTACTGTGCACCGACCTTCACACATGTTAATTTATCTATATCCTATGAGATAAGCAGTATTTTTCACAAGAAAAAACTTAAGTATAGAAAATTTAGCTGGTAAGTTTGCTTTTATACACTGTACTTTATTACCTCCAGCCTACCCAGCAAATAAAATTGATGGATATTTAGATGCTTTCTCTGCTATTTTATACTTACCAGGACAAAAACAGTGTTGGTGCACTTAAGACAGCAAATAGAACATTAATATCATTAATAGTTTTCCATATAATGGTAATTCCATCATCATTAAAACTATCTTAATAGTGACCATTGAAATAATGAGAGGAGAAAGAACATTAGGCTTCTGATTCAAAATCAAATTTGACTTGATTTTTAATGCAACGCTGCTATTTGCTAAAGTGTGATAGGCATCCTGCACAGAACAGCCACAAATAAATACAAGGCTTTGTCTTTACTTTTGTAAAAGGCACATTGACTCATTGTGGATGGAGGCACAGCTCGTATACATCTGGTCCAGGGCGCTGCACTCTACGGCTGGTCCAGTAGGGTCTGGGGTGGGACCAAGACTCTGCCTTTCTACTGAGCACAGGATGATGCTTTCGCTGCAGGCCCACAGACTGTATTTTGAAGTTCTAGATTACAAGGCAACACTTCAGCGTGAACTGGTGTTTGCTAGGGTTCAATGTGTAAAAAGTCTTTCAAAATGTTACTGGAGTTTTTCTCAAACAAATGTGTGGGTAGAAGTACAAATAATTATTGTGTTAGATAAGGCTGTGCTAAGTCAATTGGGAAAAATTATTTCTCCTTTTTTCATGGTATGGATTATTTATTGTGAATCTGTTTTCTGTATTTACTATGTGAAATCATAGATCGTAGTGAAAAATTGTGTGGAGTCACTAGCATTGACAGATAATGTGGTTTTGGAGTAAAGATGAGTAGAAGAGAGTACATTGTTTAACTGAACCTATGTTCTGATTTTGGGAAGTATTAATGTGAAGCTCATGATGGTGATTTTTATTTTTGAAGCAGCTATATGTAAGAAGATATTTATACATATTGAAATTTGTAAATTATATTTTGTATGGAGACAGGTAGAATTGGTTGAGATAGAGAAAGTTAGGACTGTCTTATGACAGCAGAACAGGGAAGAAATGAGCCTTTCATGGAAATAGTACGCAGTTATTTTTTTAAAATAACTTGAAGAAATATGGGATTTATTGTCCAACTAAGACCATTCAGAAGTAAAATCCTTGATTGCAGTTTCATATTTTATTCTGAGACAATTGAAAGTTTTGCTTTACCTATGGAAAGTATTGTTTGCCCTACTTATAAATTTCCCTACTGATAAACTGGTGTGGTAAATTCAATTCGGTTTCATGTTTTGCTATACTATGTAAGATATTGTGGGGGCACAAATATTTACAAGACATTAGAACCCATGAGGCATTGCTGCAACAGGTATATACGTATATGGCAAAAATCTAAAACAGCAGTTCTCAACTTGTGGGTCACGACCCCTTTGGGGGTCAAATGACCCTTTCACCGGGGTCACCTAAGACCATCCTGCATATCAGATGTTTACATTACGATTCATAACTGTAGCAAAATTACGTTTATGAAGTAGCAATGAAAATAATTTTATGGCTGGGGTTCACCACAACATGAGGAACTGTATTAAAGGGTCGCGGAATTAGGAAGGTTGAGAACCACTGATCTAAAGCATACATGAGAAGGAAACACTGGCTTTAGATCCGTGCTTATTCCTGGAAGAAAAGAAGGAAAGAAATAGAATGCAAAGACTGAGATAACTGTATTTTTAATTTTTAATATTTTACACTTTAAAAAAAACTCTGAAATAGGGTGGTGCCTGTGGCTCAAAGGGGTAGGGCACTGGCCCCATATGCTGAAGGCGGTGGGTTCAAACACAGCCCCGGTCGAAAACTGCAAAAAAAAAAAAAAAAAAGATCTGAAATAAAAGTTGCAGTTACATATCTTTAAATGTAGTAATATCATTAATGTAGTATTTTTAAGATATATGTTATGGCAATAAAGGACTTATTATTTTCTGTTTGAAGTATTTCATAATTACAGAAAAATGATTCCTCCTTTTCAAGAAACTTCTATTACAGAGTAATCATTTACAACCAACATTGACTATAATCAAGGAGCTTTCTGCATTCTGAAGCAGAGGTAAATCCAGTTAAGATCTCTGTTGCTTAGTTTTGGGATTAACTTTTTCAGCAGGCACATGCCTCATACTTTCTTAGAGAGGAAAAGTCAGGTTTGGTGTTGGGCGTAGATAAAAGCATCAGTAGATAATTGGTTATAGATTTTAGGTAATTTCAGGCTCATGATTGAGTCAGGGATCACAGAAAACATGACTAAATGTTTCTCATGTCATATTAAGTCACTAAGATTAGCAATTGATTCTTTGATGTTTCAGGTTTCTCGAGGAATTGATCAGCATAAGGGATGTTCAGTGCTGAGGAAAGGAAAATCATGGATAGATAGGTGTTGGTCACCCTACTATTGGGTCCCATCTTAGAGTGATGAGAAGAAATCCAACATTTTTTCTTTTGAGAACTATTTATTTACTAATGTTCATTGACCCCAGTTACATCTCCCAAGTTTGGGTGAGGGTGGCTTATGCAGTCACCCTCAGCTATATAAGAAAAAGACCTTAGGTGATAAAATGATTCCCCATGACTCATTCAGCATATCATAAAAGCATCAGAGATGAATTAGACTTGGGGAAATACATATATGGCCTGCACTACTGGGAAGAGACAGGTCCAGTTATGAGTAAAGTTCTCATAACTAATCTTTAAAGCAACTTCTACTAACAATTAGATTCTTTGTAGAACTAAGAAAGTAGCAGTCTGAAAATTGTTAGCAAAAAGATAAAAATTTTAAAAAAGGAAAAGAAAAAAAAAAAAAAAGCCCAAAGCTGAAAAAAAACAAGAGAGTCAACAACAAAAACCGATGAGAGAGAATTAGAGTATTTTTGTTGAGAAATAAATTCCAGAGCATTGAAATGAGAAGAAAAGACCTATCAAAAATTGAAAAACTAGATTTATTTTTCACCCTTTTAAGCAAATAAAGGTCAACTGATTTCATTAGAGACTCATTTGAACTTATATTTATGAGGTTTTTGTCAGGGTGGGGAAGATAATAGAGATGAGGCTTCATGATACAAAATACACTAGTACAGAGTTCCAGTTTAGTTTGTTCATCTTATTAGCTTGCAAAACAGGCAAATGTAAGCACTATATTTATAATTTTATGTTTGATTTATTGTAATATGTTCATGTGTGAAGCTGGAAAGACCACAATTGACTTAATATATACATTGAAAATTCTATTATAGATTTCCTGGCTCAAGATTTTGGTAAGGTGTGTGTAAGGCAATATTTATAACTGAACTGGGGACCTGCTAAGTTTTGTGATTGATTGCACTCAAGCTTATCTTTCCTCGAGGACAGAGAAACAAAGAAAGAAAAACACAATTTAGAGATAATGATTTTTTTCCCAGGAAATGATACAGCGCAAAGCTTCGGAAATACAGCAATTTGTACTCCATATTGTTTAATTAATATTTTGCTGTAAGAAGTAGTTTGGGTCATTATGGAGGATATTTTTTCCCCAAAGTAATTGACCATTGCTCATTTTAAGAAGGAAATGACATCTAGATGATTGCTGGAATTAGTTATTAATTTGGCTCTGTTTAAATAAAACAAGTATTCTAGGGTCTCAACTTTAAGGTTAGCAGACTTCCTCCTCCAACTCACCTCCATTTCACAATCCATTCCACGTTCACAAGCCACTCCACGTCCAGCAGTGTCAGAAAATCCCCAGTTATTCAGCTATTCCTATCCTGTAAGGATTTGGAGTATCAGCAGCTAGAGTTTGGGGTTTTGTTCCTTGTGTCAGAATGAAGCTTGGGCCATGAAACTGCAGTCCATCCTTATTTCCTTGAGATGTAGAAAAAAGAGCAGCAACCAAGGAGAGCCTCAGCAGGGAGGCAAGGACACCGCCTTTTACATGAGCTTTCTGGAAATCATGGGCAGCTCAACCATTAACAGCTAAGTGTTTCTAAAAAGAGTGGCATTTATGATCAAGTTATGCCCACTGGAAAGGGCAGAGATTATCACTGAGAGCAGAGGGGTCTTGTGGGATTCCCAATCCTATCAACCTTGAAAGATAGCTGGTTCCAACCTCATCCAGCAGAGGGCAGTGCAGCAGACTTTTTGGTGGATAAAAACTTAGGCCTTGTGTATGCAGGTTTAACAATTCTCCATCAAAGGACCTTTGAAAATCCTAACTGAAGGGCACATGGGGCTGTTGGAAGTGGACGGACTTTGGAAGTAGGGGGACTTTGTATTGCTGCTGATTGTTTTTTTTTTTTTTTTTATGTAGCAGGGTGAGAGTCTCTGTCTCTTAACCTTTTTGTTTCTTCTGTTCAATGAAAAGGGAGCATTTTTAACATAACTATGTACTGGTGTTATTATTGTTATTTTTTTATTAAATCATAGCTGTGTACAATAATACAATCATGAGGTACAATGTGCTGGTTCCATATACAGTCTGAAATATTTTCACAGACTGGTTAACATAGCCTTCATGGCATTTTCTCAATTATTGTGTTCAAACCCTCATACCCTCACTTAGTAAACTTCACCTGCACCCTTGCAAGATGCACCCTAGATGTGGACCCACCAATCACCGTCCCTCCCCCATCCCTCCCCCTCCCTTGCCCTCCCTTGCCCCCTTCCCCATATTCTTGTACTGAGATTGGGTTGTAGCCTTTGTATGAAAGCTATACATTAGTTTCATATTAGGGCTGAGTACATTGGGTACGTTTTCTTTCATTCTTTGTATACCTTGCTAAGAAGAATATTTTCCAGCTCCATCCACCTAAACATGAAGGAGGTATAGTCTCCATCTTTCTTTATGGCTGCATAATATTCCATGGTGTACAAATACCACAATTTATTAATCCATTCATGAGTCAATGGGCACTTTGATTTTTTCCATGACTTAGCAATTATGAATTGAGCTGCAATAAACATTCTGGTACAAATATCTTTGTTATAGTGTGATTTTTGGTCTTCTGGATATATACCTAGTAGAGGAATTATAGGATCCAATGGCAGATCTATTTTTAGATCTCTAAGTATTGCCCAAACATCTTTCCAAAAGGAACGTATTAGTTTGCATTCACACCAGCAGTGCAGAAGTGTTCACTTTTCTCCCCATCTGTGCCAACATCTCTGGTTTGGGGATTTTGTAATGTGGGCTAATCTTACTGGAGTTAGATGATATCTCAAAGTAGTTTTGATTTGCATTTCTCTGATGGTTAATGATGATGAGCATTTTTTCATGTGTCTGTAGGCTGTGCACCTGTCTTCTTCAGAGAAGTTTCTCTTCAAGTCCCTTGCCCAGCCTGAGAGGGGATCACTTGTTCTTTTCTTGCTAATACATTTGAGTTTACTGTGAATTCTGGTTATTAAACCTTTGTCAGAGACATATCCTGCAAATATCTTCTCCCATTCTGAGGGCTGTCTGCTTGCTTTACTTACTGTGTTCATGGCTGTGCAGAAACTTTTTAGTTTCATCAGGTCACAGTAGTGTATTTTTGATGCAGCTTCAATTGCCTGGGGGGTCCTCCTCAAAAAATATTCACCCAGGCCAATTCCTTCAAGAGTTTTCCCTGCACTTTCTTCTAGTATTTTTATAGTTTCATGTCTCAAGTTTAAATTTTTAATCCACTGAGAGTCTATCTTAGTTAATAGTGAAAGGTGTGGGTCTAGTTTCAGTCTTCTATAGGTTGCCAGCCAGTTCACCCAGCACCATTTGTTAAATAGGGAATCTTTTCCCCCATTGAATGTTTTTAATTGGCTGTCAAATATCAAATAACAGTAAGTAGCTGGGTTCATTTCTTGGTTCTCTATTCTGTTCCATATATCT
>CAUYPK010007274.1:0-13703 GCA_963574355.1 Loris lydekkerianus | reverse complement strand
ATGGATGGAGCTGGAACATATTCTTAGTAAAGTATCTCAAGAATGGAAGAAAAAGTAACCAATGTACTCAGCCCTACTATGAAACTAATTTATGGCTTTCACATGAAAACTATAACCCAGTTATAACCTAAGAATATGGGGGAGGAGGAGAGGGAGAGGAAGGAGGGGGGAGAATGGGCAGAGGGTGGGTGATTGGTGGGATTATACCTGTGGTGCATCTTACATGGGTACATGTGAAACTTAGTAAATATAGAATATAATTGTCTTAATACAATAACTAAGAAAATGCCAGGAAGGCTATGTTAACCAGTGTGATGAAAATGTGTTAAACTGTTTATAAAACCAGTGTATGGTGCCCCATGATTGCATTAATGTACACAGCTATGATTTAATATTAATAAAAAAAAAAGAGGGGAGAGGAGAGAAGAGGGGAGGAGGAGAGGAGAGGAGAGGAGAGGAGAGGAGAGGAGAGGAGAGGAGGGGAGGGGAGAAGAAGCAGACAGGGTCAAAAAAGAAATAGACGCTTCACTAAAGACGCTCCCAAGAGCCAAAGCTAGAACAATTTGAGGTAAACAAATAAATAAATAAATTCTAATCCAAAGAATAAAATAAATATCCACGAGTCTGTGCTGATGATAATGAACTGGATTATATCCCTTCAAAATTCGTGTCCCCTGCAACCTCAGAACGTGACTTTATTTAGAAATAGCAACTTTGCCAATATTATGAGTTGAAAGTCTCAAGATGCAATCATCCTGGATTTAAGGTAGATCCCAAATCCAATGACTGTCGTCCTTATAAGAAAAAAAGAGGACACAGCAACAAACGTGCAGGAGAAGGTGATGTGAATGTAAAAGTGAAGATCAAGGTGATGTGCCTCCGAGTCAAGGAGAACTCAGGGCTGCCAGCAACCACCAGAAACTGGAGGGAAGGCAGGGACCAGTCTCCCTCAGCTTCCAGAAGGACGGAGCCCTGCCACTACCTTGATTTCTGACTTCTGTCCCCTTGAATTGTAAAAGAATAATGTTCTGTTGTTTTAAGTCACCTAGTTTGTGGTAATTTGTCATAGCATCCCTAAGAAACTGATAAACTGGTATACATAAATCATTGAATAAATAAAGGGAGGAGAAGGGATAAATCTCCCCTACAGAATAATGTCACATAAAGTATGTAGATAATCCCTACTCTAGGAGGTGGAGCTTAACTCCTCTTAGTGACTCGCCTTTAAAGAGTAGAATATATAAAAAGAAAAATAGAAACTCTACATCAGGGAAGCCCGGCTAATACCACCTTGACCAAATTATCAAGGTCAATGTCACGGTGATAGCATGTATCCTCTGATATGATTCATTAGGGAGGGACTTCACCTGTGCAGTAGTCTCTCCCCATAGAACCAAGTCTAATCATGAGAAAAATGTCAGACAATGGCCAAGCATGGTGGCTCATGCCTGGAATCCTAGCACTCTGGGAGTCCAAGATGGCTAGATTGCTTGAGTTCAGGAGTTCAAGACCAGCCTGAGCAAGAGCAAGACCCCATCTCTACTAAAAATAGAAAGCTAGCCAAGCACCTGGCCCAGCTACTTGTGAGGCTGAAGCAAGAGGATTGCTCAAGGCTAAGAGTTTGAGGTTGCTGTGAGCTGTGATGCCATCGCATTCTATCAAGGGCAACAGAGTGAGACTCTGCCTCAAAAAATAGGAAGGAAGGAAGGAAACCTCAGACAAACCCAAATTGAGACACATTCTACAAAATAACTGACCACCACTTTTTTTTTTTAGTTGGGGATTCATTGAGGGTACAAAGAACCAGTTTACATTGCTGACCACCACTTTTTAAAACTGTTAAGGTGGCCGGGCATGGTAGCTCATGCCTATAATCCTAGCACTCTGGGAGGCCAAAGCAGTGCATGGCTTGAGTTCGGAAGTTCAGAGCAGCCTGAGTAAGAGTGAGACCCTGTCTCTACTAAAAATAGAAAAAGTAGCAGGGCACTGTGGCAGATGCCCATAATTCCAGCTACTGGGGAGGCCAAGGCAGGAGGATCACTTGAGCCCTCGAGTTTGAGGTTGCTATGAGCTGTCACGCCAGGGCACTCTACCCAGGCGGAACAGAGTGAGACTCTGTCTCAGAAAAATAAGTACATTAAACCATTAAAGTCATGATAAAACTGAGAAACTGATACAGATCCAAGGAGACTAAGGAGATGGGATGACTGAGTGTAACGTGGTATTCTGGATTGGATCCTGAAACAGGAAAAAGACTTTAGATGGGAAAATCGGTGATATTAACTGGAGTTTAGTTAATAGTTGTACAAATGTTAATTTCTTAGATTTAACAAACGTACCATTGATAAGATGCTGACCTTAGGGGAAGCTGAGAGAAAGATATACGGGAACTCTCTTTACTACCTTTGCAACATTTTGGTAAATCTAAAATTATTCCAAAGTAAAGTTACAAAAGAAACATCAACACATGGGTAAAAGATCTAGAAGCCAGTCAGCATTTTCTCTACCTCTACTTTCCATCTTGTGGTTTTATTTCCTTTCCCTTTACTCAACCTCTGCACCTCCTCCACTCCCCCAACCTCCTTCCCAAAGTAACAAATAAATTTAAAAAATAGGAAATTAAGTAAGCAACTGCATGAGTGACTGGATGAACAGACAGACCCCTTACAGTAGGATGCGTGCATCCAGCAGTTTGGCGGGAACAATTAGGAAGTGTCAATATTTAGGTCCCACAGCTTGCCCACCACAATGGTGACAGCCACACAGGAACAGTGCTTCAAAATGAAAGTTAAATATTTATTCTGGCTCCCTGGTTCCTCATCCACCAGGGCTCCCTGCACAGCTGGCTTTCGAATGAAGCCAAAGTTTCTGCTGTTGGCCTTCTGACTTCCCACTCCACATGTGTTATAGGTAAACAGTCCCCTGGCTCCCACTCCATCTGATTGGCACTTGAGGAGAAAAGCACGGTCTGAGGACGGGGAGCACGTCTAATCTGCTCCTGGATATCCTCAGGAGGTTGTCCTGTGGCTCAGATGCACTTGATAAGGTCTGTGAGCACCCTTTGTAAGCCTGACAACACTACAGTGCTGTTGCTGGTACCCACCCTGTGCCTTTGTTCTCTCTAGACCAGGGGTCCTCAAACTGCGGCCCGCGGGCCACATGAGGCGGTGTGATTATATTTGTTCCCATTTTGTTTTTTTACTTCAAAATAAGATATGTGCAGTGTGCATAGGAATTTATTCATAGTTTGTTTGTTTTAACTATAGTCTGGCCCTCCAACGGTCCGAGGGACAGTGAATTGGCCCTGTTTGAAAAGTTTGAGGATGCCTGCTCTAGACTGTAAAGCCCTCCTTGCCAGTAGCCCAGCACGCTGCTGGAGGAAGCTAATGCAGGCCAATGCATGTCAATTTGACCTGATGTGATTTCTCAGGCCTGGCAGCGCTTGTCTCTGTAGCTTGAACCACTTGATCTTTATGACTTGAGCTCAGAACTATATTAATTAATTAATTCATTCATTCATTCATTCAAAGAATTAATCCATCTGCATGGCAGCTCTATGCAGGGAGCAGGAATACTGAGGTGAGCACACCATGATTCCTAACTCTGAAGAGAATGTGTTACTCTTGGCTACCGACTGCTTTAGTTCTAACCCCACTGGGGGGGTATCCTGGTTTGGCGTGTCCTCTCCCTCTCCAGGCTCATCGCTTTCTGATTTTCCAGTTGGGTTTTGGGGTCTCCGACCTGTTGCCCCGCTCCCCAGCGTGGTGGAAGTGGAGAGAAAACCAAGTAGCTCAGTACCTACCCACCTGCCCACTCCAGCCCTAGAGACTCAGGTGTCCGGCAACTGCTTGACATTAGCAGACTTTTGTACATGCCCCTGAATGTTGATTTGCTCCTCAGCTGGAACCTCCTAGGTTCCTGGGAGCTTGGGTGCGCTGGGACCTGTACTGGTCCTGGGGCCTTGTCCCCATCCCATCTTGCTCCTGTGAGGATAAGGGATTCTGCTTCCCAGATCACAGTTTCTCCACGGCTGCTTAATAAATGGCTGAGCAACAGGTCGTCCTGGTCAAAGGAGGGCCCTGCCCCAAATGGGAGATGCAAGGTTGTCTCAATTTTGCCTTTAATAACCATACCTTTATTAATATTTCTCTTTTCTTTTTCTGAGGCAGCCTGACTTTGTTGCCCCTCGTAGAGTGCCATAGCATCACAGCTCACAGCAACATCAAACTCTTGGGCTCAAGTGATTCTCTTACCTCTGCCTCCCAAGTAGCTGGGACTACAGGTGCCTGCCACTACTCGCAGCTATTTTTAGAGACGGGGTCTTGCTCTAGCTCAGGCTGGTCACAAACTCATGAGCTCAGGCGATCCACCAGCCTCAGTGTCCCAGAGCGCTGGGGTTACAGGCATGAGCCACGGTGCCTGGCGGCCTTTTTTTTTTTTTTTAAAGTCTGTGGTACCTGAACTGAGGACCGTTCTGCTGGTCTGGGAGTTGGCAGAGGTTAGGGCACAGAGTTGTTGAGGACACAGAGCTTTCCATCTGGTGTGGGGCGGTTCAGTTACAGGTACCCAGATCTCAGATTCCCTCAGCCCTTCAGGCCAGTCATCTCTACAACGTGGCTCCATTTGCCCTATCATCTTTCTTATGTGATCCCCGACGTAGAGGAGGTTGGGAGGCACCATTACAGAGAGAGGCATCACCGTGATCAACCTCGTCGCCCGGGCTGAGATGGCGCATTTGTGAAGAATTCTGGGGCACCCGCTAAAGCTAAGGAGAGGTTGGATTAGCCCAGTGGGACAGAGGCCCAGGGGCCACATGTAGTGGAGACCGTACCCCACCGAAAGTTCCCAGAGATGCTAAACTCAAGATAGCGCAGGACCAAGGGGACAGTAAGATCAAGAAAAGACCCAGGCTCCATCACCAAATCAGAGAACTGGGGTAGATAGTGAGGCTGTTTCTAATGCACGTGTCAACAGCCAGAGAGCAAGAGCAGGGGAAGCCGAGGGGTGGAAGGCGAAGGGAGTCCGCGTAGACACCTGAAGGTGTTCCTGTCCTGTCTGACCCCCACCTGGCACCAGGGTTCCTGACTGCAGTCTAAAGGGCCAGGCATGGGTCAGAGAAAGCTGCCACTCTCAGCCCCTGCCCCACTGTGTGCCTGGCATTGGAATTGTCATTTTCCCTCCCCTCCACCACTTCAAATCCCACTCACTGTTTGAGATCCAGCTCCAGACCTACTTCCTACTAAGAAGTCGCCACTCCTGAACACCTCCCCCTATTCTGAGTCTTGTACACACCTTGGCATAGTTGCAAATTCATGCAACATACACAGTCACGTGTGCTGGTCTCTCACCTGGAAATAAGGCCTCTAGAATGCTAGTGGGCTTAGTAAACCTTCTCAAAATGAAGACGGTAATCAAGTTATATTGACATTCTTAATAGCCCAGATGGTTCACCAAACCTGGGTGTTGCCCATCTGGCGGCATGCGAATGAGTGGGAAGACTTACCTAACATGTGTCAACTGGTGGAGGCCAAACCTACTACCAGGACACACACACCATGTAGCTCTCCCATAGGAACAGCATGCTATTCTAGACCAGCAGTTCTCAACCCTGAATTCCCCCTGGGACCATCTGAGGCGCTTTCAATAGCTCCACTCTGACGTGATGGGCTCAGGATGAAGTCAGAATATTGGTGTGTTTTAGAATCTCTCCGAACAATTCCTACAGACAGCCAGGGTTGAGAATTTTGTTTCACATTTGTTTTCATTTTTTTCATACGCTTTTCATATTCTAGTGCCCAATTCTGTCTGGTCCAGTTCATCCATTCCAATGTCTAACTAGTGTTTTCTACTCTTTTAATAGAATTTGATTTATTCCTTGAGCATTTAGGCAGTTCATTAAGTGCCAGGCAGAAACAAAGAGAAACATAGTGCTTAACCTGAAGAAACCCACTATCTAATTTGTACTCTCTTATTAATTTAAAATAATAAAAACAAACCCACTATCAAGTGAAAAATAGTTGTTGTTGTTTTTTTATGTAATAGCATTGGACCAAGCTTTAAGGTGTTTTTTCTTTTTTTTCCTATTGTTTGGGATTCATAGAGGGTACAAAGAATTAGGTTACAGTGATTGCATTTGTTGGATAAAGTCCCATTTATAACTGTGTCCCGCCTGCAAGAGGTGTGCCATACACCATGACCCCCAGCCCCCTGCCTCGTCCCCTCTCCCCACTTGCTTATTCCACTACCCACCCCCCATTAGCTCATCTGCGGCCTTTGTGAAGACAATTTTATGGAAATAGTAAAAGTGCACATAAACCTTGCTATCTAAACTCAGGAATTTGGTAGATTCAGATGCATTATTGGATAGTACTTTATTGTCTGGATTCTCGCTGTTTGCTATTTCTACTGCAGAAACCGAATAAATGAAAATAATGGGACTCCTCTCTACACAAATTTGCCATCCAACTTCTTGCTATAGCTGAAGATCCGCACATTACAGTAAGTGCTAGGCAAGTAAACGAGTTCAGAATGAGCAGGAAAAAATGGCCACCTAGATAAATAAGGGTCCCTAGCCTTGGGGATTTTACAGCAGATCCAATAATCAGGCCAGGTAGGAAGGAAGCTCTCCAGCTAAAGGTGTGATCAGAACCAGTGCCAAATCTCTTTATCTGGAGACATTTCCTCTTCCCACTTTTGAGCCCTTTGTTTCTCTTGCAGTGCCTAATACTGTGAGAATCTACCTTATCAGGTTCAGCTGGGGTGTGCAGATTGCCCGTGGGTGGAGGGATCATGAAGGGTTTTTTTCCTGGTCAGAAAAATGTAGGGTATTAGCAAAAAGAAGCAAGTTAGAGAGGGAGGGCGACTAAGAGGTGGTGCTTAGCACTGCCTGAAAGACCAAAAAAGAAAGCTCAGATTTAAAAAGCCAGCAGCCACTACTCTCCTGGTGTCACGCTCCATAACCGTGGTGACTGCTATGGCCTTTCTCCTGGTATCCTTGATGATTTCTACAGTGTTCACTTGCACTACTGTCTCCCTGCCCTCCCCAGTCTGACCCTGGGCTTTCATATATCATCATATATATCTGGGGCTACTGACGACCTGGACCTGCTCATCATTCACTTCCCTCTCTCCCTCATGGGATTATGACAAACATGATGAGAGGCTTCAGACTTTTCTCCTTTGTCCTCCAGGTTCAGGTAGTACCAATAAATGAGCAATGAAAAGACTAGCCCTTCCGAATTCATGAGATCCCCTGAAGCGGAGATCTTCTAGTCTCCACCAAGGATTGATATCTCACCCCATCTCTGGCTTTGATAACTGCCACTGAACCTGGACCCCTGCTTCTTTGCCTTCTAATGTATCTGCATGTCTGAGCAGAAGACGACTCTACTCATACAACTCCTTGTTGTCTCTTTTCTCTGGCTTCTCTCTTGCTGCAAATTTAAGAAGGTTGTCTCCCAGTTACATCCCTTCAAATTACTTCCCAGGCCCTCCATCTGTTGGCCCACAGAGGAGGATCGATAAGAGAGTTCAAGAAAGCCGACAGCCAGGAGGAGCATTCCCCATGCTGGACTGAGGAAAGCTTGAAGCAGACCAGGCACAAACCCTTCAGCTCCTTGTCAGCAGCCTTTGATCTTCATGGCAGCTAACATGAAAGTAGAACTTGGCCCTCCAACTGTACAGGATGAGACTTGACAAGGAAATCAGTTTCCCTGACAATTTCAAAAGCCCCGACACTTTCGTCACTTGGCACTTGGCCACGGGGAATGTGGTGCTGTGGACACATCCGCACCCCACCAGAGAAACCATTTTCTCAGGAAGGACAGGCAATTCAAGTGCAGGCAAGTTCGTGAGGAATGAAGGACAAGCTCTTCCCCGCCCTTTGCCGAGGACAGGTGGAGGATTTTCACTGAACAGGTAAAGGAACTTCCTACCTGTCTGGGTTGAAAGGCACCAGGAAGGATGTCCAGGGAGTCTGAAGAAACACTTCCCTTAACTCTAAAGAATAAGCATATCTACTTCTGGTCTTGGAAAGTTTTAAGCCAAAGATGTTGTAGCCGACCTTTGTAAGATCCCTCCATGTTTGCAAGGTTGAGTGTGATTAAAACGTATATTCTTTCTGCTTATTTAGCTTGTTCTTAGATAAGCAAACCAAAATAAATTATGTTGGCCTTTTTATTACAGTTCCATCTTACCATTTGGCTTCCTGAGTACTCTTGTCAGCCGACTTAATTCTCTAGATTATTTTCTCAATTGCTTTGTTTGGGATTATTAGGCGGTAACTAAGGTCCTGGGTTTGCAATTGTTTCGGGACCAGTACTTAGCAGTGAGGCTGGGTATCTTGAGCATTCCTAGTTAAAAAGTACAATCACCTTTCAGGGATGCCTGGGGGAGTTCTGTTAGAATAGAAGCTGGACTAAATGATCTCAGAGTTCCCTACCGATAGCAAGAGTCCATGACATGTCTGCTTTGGTGATAAGCTCAGAGGATTGTGTTTTGTTTTTGTTTTTGTTTTTGTTTTTGTTTTTGAGACAGAGTCTCACTATGCTGCTCTTGGTAGAACGCCATGGTATCACAGCTCACAGCAACCTCAAACTCCTAGGTTTAAGTGATTCTTTTGCCTCAGCCTCCTAAGTAGCTGGGACTACAGGAGCCTGCCACAATGCCCGGTTATTTTTTGTTGCAGTTGTCATTGTTGTTTAGCAGGCCCAGGCTAGGTTGAAACCCACCAGCTTTGGTGTATGTGGCTGGCGCCATACCCACTGTGCCCAGAGCATTTTTAATGGGGCTCTGGAAGCCCTACCCGACAGGTGGTATTTATTATACTGATTATTCCCCCAAAGAGCATGGAGTCTAAAACTTAGTATGTTGAGAAAATGAGAAATAAGACACAGTCCTCTTCCTCAGCAGGACCTCAGCTGGAAGTGGAGTGAGAGGTACTCAGGAGATAAAAATAGGATACACATATCTATTAAGGCATGAACTAAAACTCTAAGTTAGCATGTGACACTACAGATGTTATGTCAGAGCGACTGGTACAGTGAATGAATGAACAGCAAGACTAGATGAGAGGGAAAGAAGTGGACCCTGAGGCCGTCTGGCCAGCGGACCTGTAGTAGCATCTTCCCAGATGCAGACTCTGAAATGAAGTTTAGTGTGAAGGAACAACCTTAGAAAGTGCTCTTGGTATCAACACTTACGGTGGAAGGCAAAAAAAGCAGGAATGGGCAGGGGGAGGGGGCTGCAATACAGGCCCAGGGCCTCAGTTAACCTGCTGCCACAACTGTTGTCCCACACCGAATCTTCATGTCCTTGTCATTGAGTGCAGGCTACCTCTGGGATGGGGGAATGTCTGTGGATGAGGCTCTCTCTCTTTAGCAAGGCCAGTTCCAGATAGGACTATACCTAAATCAACGGTTTTCAACCTGTGGGTCGCAACCCACAGGAACTGTATTAAAGGGCCACAGCATTAGGAAGGTTGAGAACCAATGACCTAAATGGTGGCAGTGCACTTCCTGCAGGTGGTGGAAAGGAATCCTTCAGCCCTGGAAGGTGACCTGGGTAATATAACCCAGCATCTACAGGGATCAGAGACTTTGGAACTCAGCTGGATCCTGCTGTCCTGAGCAAGGTGGCCTTGGGAAAGCTGGTAAAGTTGGCTGACTTCCCCATAGCACCCTCTCATTCCTCCCCAACATCCTTCATATCCCCCTCTCCCTTGTGGCATCCCAGAGCTTCAATATCTCAGTATAAATCCTTACTAAGGGTTGAGAACCCAGGATGTTGCCTCCTTTTAAATGTCAAGGAGCATTTTAAAGGTGGCCCTCATAGGGAGACCATGATTAACTCAAAAGAAAGAGCTACTAATAGTGCAATCTCATTATCAGTGTCAGAAGAAGTCTCTGCCGGGGTCTATTAAAAACTAGATTGATAAAGAGAAATCAGGTCCAGAACCCTTCCCCTCAAAAGAATGTTATTTTGAGGGACCATATTTCCCCCAGAATACATGTTCCCTGAACTTTGAGCAGGATCCAAAGGTGGTGAAAGTTTTCCCTCCTGGGTAAGTTCCCAAGGAGGGTAATGACAGACTTCAGATGCTTGGCAGACGTGAAGCTTGGGCTGCCTGAGGGTGTATGCTGGTGTTTCTGAACTCCCTTGAACACCACGTAAATAATCATCATTTTTAGCAGCAGCAGCAGCCCTACCACCGTGCTCCACCACCATAACCACAGCATTGGCCAAGGCAGGTATTTCTTAATTAAAGCAACTATCTTTGCTTACCATCATTGCAATTAGAATTAAATGAACCAGGCCATTTCTTTTAAGGCTTCAAAATTATAGCTGATCTCAACATTCACGTGCTGGGGGAAAAAAGAAAGCCATCACCAATTCTGGAGGCACGGGAGGACGCAGGAACATACCAGTTAAAGAGATAGGTTGTTCTTCTCTGGGGAAAATCACCAGGAGAGGGGACCGTGTGGCTTAAGAATGACTAGAGGAAAAATGACCACTCCCTTTTAAGACATGTACAAGAATGTGTAAGATCCTCACCTGCATAGAAGGAGACCAGGAGAAACATAAATCAATTAGTCAATACACAAGCATTTGTGCAAAGCCACTTTGTTCGAGGCACTATGTTAAATCTATGGAGGACCCAATAGGCAGGGAAATAGAAAGATAAATGACACAGTGGATGCAGGTCCTGATTTCACACTGTCCTTCCAACTACACTTCAGTTATGCACATTGAACGACAACCAAATGACAAAAAAGTGAATGTTAATAAAAGGAAACTCACAGCAGTTCCAACCAGCCATGAGGTTTTAGAGGACACAGAACCTGGGAGGTGGAGAGGAAGACGAATTCTTTCCAAGAGAGACAAACAGCACAGCACAGCTAAGAAATGCACCTGGCCTATCCTGGCATCAGTGAGCAATAATAAGTTGCAAACAAATGAGCAGGCGCTGTTAGGGAAATTTAAATCATTAAACGCTTACAACGATGTTACAAAGTAGGTCTTATTATTATTATCCCCACTTGACAGACGGGGAAATTGAAGCATAGACGGTTGAACTAATTTGCCCAAAGTCACACAGATGGTATGTGAGAGCTGGGATTCAGGCCCAATATTTCCAAAATATGATCATGTAAACATGTAATCAATGTGGTATTTGACATTGCTTTCTTTTTCACACAAAGAATTGCATGCTTTGAAATCTGGTGTGTGTTGTACGCCTATAGCACCTCTCGATTCAGACTAGCCACATTTCCAGTCTTGATAGCCACATGTGACCAGTGGCTACCCAACTGAACAGGGTAGTACCAGACCATGGGCTGGGCCTTTAATCCCTCAGCACTGCACCTGCTGTGGTGGGTGGCCTGATCACAGGCAGTCAGAAGGTGATAGGGCTGGAAAGGGAAGCTGGGGGCAGGCTGGGGAGGGTTTCTAAGAGTAGATGAAGGAATCAATGGTTTCTAGAGACCTCTTTTGATTTAACATAACAAATGCAATGCCTCATACATTAGAGTTCAACCCTGCACCCCTCATGTGATCGCCCATTGACATAAAAAAAAATTACTGGGATTTGTGGTTTACAGGAGGTAATGGGGTACAATCAGGGACAGCCTCAGCACTGCAGACTAGCACACAGGGGCGTGGTCCCTTCCTGCACCACATACCAGCTGTGTGATCTTGGGCGAGTTATTAAATCTCTTTAAGCCTTAGATTCTGCATCTAGAGGTAGAAAATGGGACTCGTCATGCTGATGTCACAGTGCTATTGTAAGGATTAAACCAGATAATAGACTTAAAGCTCTCGGTACAGTGCCTGACACATTGTACATGCCCAAGAGATGTTGGCAATTATTATTATCAGGAGCTGCAAGTTACACAATCACAAAGTTCCAGGTGGCTTAGTAAGCCAGGTTGGGGGTTGCCACCTGCATCCCGGCACACTGCATTGCAATTTGACCTCTTTCCATGGTACGGTAAAGCTAAGTCAGACTGGGGAGTGCACGTGCATAAGACACGTGGTGACCTAGGAGGAGGGTGCTGGGAAGGGCTCACTCCAGATCCTGCTGGCTTGATGAAACCATTCAAGAGACAAACTGGGATGCAAAGATGGGTGGTGACGCCTTAACACGCCTTCTCACCCAGTCAGGGAGAGCTGTTTGAGATCCTTGAGCATTATTAGAGTTGGGAGGAGACTTAAAACTCACCAAAGGTAGATCACCTCTTCTTGTTTTGCTGGGAATGAAATCCAGTGAGGTGAAGTAATAGCCCAGGGCCAGGCAGGAATTTCGATTACTGGTCTAGTGGACCACTTTTAACGCATCTTACCTGTGACTGTCTTGTTCTCCTATCAACCCTGGCTGCATGTCAGAATTACCAGGAAAGACTTTTTTCCTCTACAGGTGATTTCCTATGGGCATGCTGCTTTCCGCTGACCATTTCCCAGGCTCCCTGCCTATTTCCAAACTTTCTGTCCCCTCCTCCCAAACCCAGTTTTTTACATAGCTCCTTAGTGAGGCTACCCCGGATAACCACAATAAGAATAATAGCAATGTTAGTGGTAGTGACAGCTAATATCATGAGGGTTTATGATCTGCCAGCCTCTGTGCTAAGCACCGCGTGGATCATCTCATTTAATCTCAAAAGGACTATACCATTTTTAAAGCCCCCTTTTGCAGAAGTGGAAATCAAGTCTCAGTCAGTGGTAGAGGTTTTGCCCAAATTCTACTGTTGTAAGTGATGGAGCTAGAACTCAAAGCCCCTACTAGGTCTGACTTCAGAGATCATCTTCTTGACTCTGATTCTAGAAAATCACCACATTAATTTGAACTTTTTGGTATTTGCTTTGCACATCAATCTTTTCCTTACATATCTACCTATCTGTTGTTTTCAACTATAATGTAGGATCACCAAGTACAAAGACAGTTTCTTCTTCCTTGGGGGGAGTCTCTGCTGTTTGTCTAAGCCAGTGTGAGCTCAGTGAGTTTATGGGCTGAACAGAGGTAGACAAAGGATAACCAAGGAACAGAAGCTCCAATCAGTCATCCTGGGAAAACCTCTGGAAACCCAATTCCATATTCAATGGGCATTTTTGAAACAGAAAAATCATAAAAATATGAGTTGGAGTGGACAACAGAAGTCTAGCTATGTTATAGATAAAGAAACTGGGCTCTTTAAAATTAAGTGACCTGTTAAAGGTAACATAATTGGGCCAAATGTGGTGGCTCATGCCTATAATCCTAGCACACTGGGAGGCCAAGGCAGGTGGATTGCTTGAACTCAGGAGTTCAAGACCAGCCTGAGCAAGAGCGAGAGTCTGTCTCTACTAAAAGTAGAAAAAACTAGCTGGATGTTGTGGTGGGTACCTGTAGGACTGAAGGTCAAGCATTTCCATTTTCTTCTATTTGAAAAACAATATATATATATATTTTTTTTTACGGCAGTATAATCAGATACTTTATTTTTTTTTTTATTGTAGATAAAAATATGCACCATAGATGTGGACCAACCTATCACCCTCCCTCCACCCAAACCTCCCCCCTCCCTTCCCCTTCCTTGGTCCTTTCCTCATAGTCTTGTGGTATAGTTGGGTTATAGCCTTCATGTGAAAGCTATAGTTTAGCTTCATAGTAGGGCTGAGTACATTGGATACAATTTTATCAATTTCTTTTGGGACTAAGTTGGTTTGAGTTA